>JAQGAC010001354.1:0-14313 GCA_034696585.1 Isotomurus maculatus | reverse complement strand
GCGAACTGGGAGAGACGCCTGCAAACAGAGGGACCGGGAGCGTGCCGACGACAATTCGAGTATTAAAAGCCACACGTGGAGTTGTGTGGGAATCGTGCTTCAATTTCCGTAGTCAATATCAACTCTGGTTTAATCGGAGTGACGTCACCCCAAACGGTGGCGATGCTGAATTGAAGGATTGGAGGTCAGAGTCCATTGTGACTTGGGCGTTGGAGAAAACAACATCTGCGTCGGATTTAGGGAGGTTGTCGTTCCAGGGTTGTGTGGTGCTGCAGACGGAGCGCAGCGTGAGGACGTTCTTCAATCCTCCTTTTCCCGCGGACAGGAAGGCGAGGATGAGGACCTCCACTCCTGAAGGCACCCTCAGCAATCTGTGGAGTGGACGCAACAAAGGGAATGTGAGACTCCGTCGACTCCGTTGAGGCTGAGTGGGAAAGTGAACTTGCGGAAAGACGTCGTCGTCGTTCGTGGGTCTTTGGTGGAAGTCGTCGGCAAAGTCGGAGGAGGAAGGCGTTGGTTCCATGAGGGACGATGAAGTTTGAAGGATAGAAGAGGATCGATGAAATTGAGACGGTGGGCAGACACAAGAAGAAGTATTCACTGAGGATTCCAAAGGTGCAGTGGTTCGAGGGAATGCTGGACGCACAATCAACCCTTCCTGAGGGAAGGGTTGATTCACCCTTCCTGAGGGAAGGGTTGATTCACCCTTCCTGAATCCAGGTGATGTCTCAAGTTGCCTCCACTCCACTTTGCGTCCTTCGCTGTTCCGCAGCGACGTGTGTCTCTGGCCTCTCCTCGCCAGCCGTTGGGGAGATTCGCGTCTCCGCCCATTCTGAACATCTCCGATGGATTCTCCACGGGATCGAGTTGTTTCCGCACCTTCTCCAGTTTCCAGTGGTTCTGGTCGACATTGCAATCTCAGCTTTCCCCAGTGACCTTCGAAGTCATCTGTTGACCGCTGCGTGGGTTCCGTGGAAGCCTCCCCTTCGTCCGCAGGAAGTCAGGCGACGTTCTGTTTCCTCCAACTCCCCCGAAATAACGCCATTTCCGTCTACCTAACAATCCTACGTCACCAACTGCCTTTGGACTCCTCCTTAATCAATAAAGTGTGCTCAAAACGTGTGCAAATAAATGACAAAACTTCATATTTCGAACATCTGCGGAGGAGTCGTTTGTTGAGGTCATTCTGCGACATTTATGTGACATGATTGCGCGATCAGCAACGATTTCCTTAGGATCACTTGTGTGGCATAGAGTAGCATTGGAAGGAGAGGCGGGAGATTCAAACAGTTCCGTCCAAAAAGTCAGCTGCGAGTTAAATGAAGAACCGAGTTTTGTTTGTCTCTTGTGGAATCGTCGTCATCGCGCGGTCCTCCGTCGACAGTCGACCTCTCCCGTCTCCGCCTCCCCTATATTGTGGTGGTGTCAGTAAAAACTCTGAATTCCCAGTGAGTGTTGATTCCCGTCAGAACTCCTCCCACTCCGTCGTCACCTTCTGACCACACCCACAGACAAAATGTACTCCGTGCAGAACCAGGCAACTCCCATCCCTCCTCATCACAAATCTCATCTTTCTGACGTCGCTTGTTCCTCGGTTCTTCCAGCAAGTGTCGCGGTTGAGGTCCGGAGTGGCAGCCACCGTCACCAACACCCGAGTCCCATCTTCGGCGTCCCGCACACTTGGCGAGAAAACTCACCTCCTCTGATGTGACCCTCACACACAAACGTCGCCCTTTCTTACAGGATTCCCAGCGAACTTTGTTCTGTTACAGGGAGTTTCGGCGGAGGAATGTTCCGCGTGAGTGTCGGCAACGGAAACGAAGTGCAGCCTGAAGACATCAGCGTCACCTTCTCCGACGTGAAGGGAGCCAAATAGGAACTCCAAGACATCGTCGAATTCCTCAAAAACCCAGGCAGATTCGTCGCCCTCGGAGGAGAAGTCCCCAAAGGATCCCTCCTCGTCGGTCCACCCGGTAAATAATCAATTAATCAACTAATTACTTAATGAAGTAGTTAAGCTAATTAATTAAGGCAGTTAATTAATGTAAATTAATTACTTAGCAGGGAGAGTTGCAGGTGCAGCTGGAGTTCCCTTTTTCCACGCTAATGGCCCAGAATTCGACGAGATTCCCGTTGTGCAAGGAACAAGGTGTGTTCGATTTATTCAGTTCGTCAAACCTCACCCCCACGCCAATCCCAATTGACGTCGAGCGGCACTTTATTCTTTCCTTTCTTTCCAGAAGCGGCAAGAAGTCTCCTCTCCCTGTGTTAATTAATCATCCCTTAATTAATTCCCTAATTAATCAATTCCGTCGCAAATCGAAGAGAAAGTGGCGGTGGCTGTTGTCGATGACTTCGATAAGGAATAAAGATGAGGTGGCGATGACAAGCGACGGGGAGGTCAGCTGACAGAGAGGCAAATGGAAAACTCGGCTTTTCAAATTCATTTTATTAATCGTTCCTTCTCGCTGGTGACCAGCAAAATAAATCTGGTAGCTTTCCAACTCAGAACCAGTTAATTAGCATTTAATTATTTAAGGAGACACTAATTAACTATATACAAAGATTTATTTAATTAAAGTAATTAGGCAGTGGCAGTTGGTATAATTAGAAATAAAGAGACTGCTAGAACAAATGCCAAACTTCTAACGCAGAGACCCCTCATTCTTAATTAACTATTTAAACTTGTGTGTTTTAATTGGGGCACTTGATTGGCTCCTTCAGTCGTGGAGGCTCAGTTGGTTGAGGAGGAGTTTGGAGGTGAATTGCTGGAGGTGGAGTCTGACTGGGTGGAGAGCGTCCAGCTTCTCCCTCGCCAACTCCAGCGCCGTCTGCCCTTCCCCGTTCCCCCATTTGGTGAGTCCAGGGAATGCGCGTCGCTTCACCTCCTCCAGTTTGCCCAGTTCGATTGTGGAGTGGAGGATGGAGCCCAGCGACGCAACGGAGTAAACGACGTAATTTGTGTCTTTCACAGTGGAATCAACCTGTTTTCAGAAATCAGGTGTGAGTCTCGCTTTGGTCCACGCCGCTCCGTACAGCTTAATGAGTGCGCGGAGGAATAGGGCGGCCACCGAGGGCTCGGGGTCGAATTCTCCACCGGCTGTTCCGCCTCGGACCTCAAGAGCTTCTCCCTTGATGAGAGAGAGGAACGTTCCCCACTCGGCCTCCGTAGTGTAGAAAAACATCTCCGAGACTCCACCCACAGCCACACTTGGAACTTTGTATGTTCGAACCGTACGCGAACAGAACAGTTATCGAGTATTTTGTTCGTCAAACCGAACCGAACACCGATCTTCGAACACACCGATCCGAACACCGATCCGTACAACATTCCGATGAAATGATAATCGATCATTTCCGTACACCGATCCGATCTTTGTTTGAAAATTAATCGAACCAAAACATTAGTGTTAAAGGTTACTTATTGTCCAAAATATTAAAAAATAAGTTATCAATTGTCCAATTTTTTGCAAAAAAAGTCACTAATTGGCATAAATTTTGAAAAAATAGTCGATAATTGTCTAAAATTAAATCGCTTATAGGCTAAAATTTGAATAAAATTGTGCGATCAAGTGATTCGATCCGAACCGTTCATCGAACCTCGAGCTGCTCGATTCGAACCGTTCATCGAACCTTCTGTTCCAAGGAACATAGTCTGTCCGAACCGAATTCGATCCTGATCGGATCTGTACGGTGTAAATCGATCGGCAACTGTTCGCCGTGCAGTAAAGTTCCAAGTGTGCCCACAGCGCGCAGATTTTCCCTCAGCATCTCTTTGAATTGGGGGAGGAGGGACCTCCACTGTGGGTCTCCACGGAGTGCGGTTGCGATCTCCACAGGATGATTGCCCACGAGTTCCCAACACTCAGCACCCACTTCCCTCCCTTACGTCAACTTCATCCACTCCCCGTTGAGTCCGAAGACGAAGAAATAGAAGGCGAGGAGATGAGTCACCCCGCAAGCCACGTCGGCGTGTTCCTCCGCCTCCCTACGCCTGTCGCGGTTGAACCTCCGTCTCCACATAGCGAAGGTGTCGTCACTCGTAAGGTGACCTCCCTCATCTCCTCCTCCTCCTCTTCCTTCTCCATCTGCCGACGCCACTCCTGGAGGAGTAAAGCTGGGATCCCATTGGAGGTCCAGCGTAAGCTAGTCAATGATGACTCCTCCCCCAAGAGGTGGCTCCTCCTCCTGCAATCCAAACCAAGTGGGATTAGAAGTAAGGAGATTGACGTGGGCGCTGCTGTCACTCACCTCCCTCCTCCTCATGACCGTCCCCTCCAGCTGGTAACGGAGACCAAAGGAACCTCCCTTCCCCATCATCCGCACTGCCTCCCTCAGTTCCTTCCGACCACACCCCCTCGTCCTCTCGTACACCTCCTTCTCCAGGTCGGAAAGAATCCAGTGGAATTCTTTTCCCCCTTTCCTCCCGAGGGTCTCTCTCAGGGCCACCGTCACTGGTCCCTCCGACTCCCTGCGCACCTCCCGCAGCAGCTCCCCCCAGAGGCACTCCATCGCAAAGCCACGAACTCCCTCAGAAGATTAAAACAAGTAGGCATAACCACTTTATGGGAGGTGGCTTAGGGGTCCGGAGCCACCTCCCGTTGGCTGGCCGACTCCTCCTCCCGCGAATTTTGAATTCGGGAGGGGAGAGTGGCTCAAGCACGTGTGTGCTGGTGTGAGGGGAAGTTAATAACTGGAGTAGGAGGCGGTGGGGGAGGGAGAGCAAGCGTCTCTTATGGCTTCTCTCCCTCTCTCTTTGTTTTTGTTGTTGTCATAAAACTGTTTATTTTGAACAGAGGGGGACAGTCAACATATTTTTAGTTGTATCTCCTTCTCTCATTATCTGGCAAAATGGTCTCTTCAACTGAAAACTACCTGTGTCAAGGACAATTTCAGGTACAAAAAGACAAGGGTGTGGAGGTGGGGAGGGAGAGTAAGCGTCTCTTCTGGCTTCTCTCCATCTCTCTTTGCATTGTGCTGCAGTCTTTGTTGTCTGAATGCTAAGAAAAGGGTTCCTGGAAAGCAGACTAACCAAGGCTCTGAAGGATGCGGAGTAGGTAGCAACGTTCACCTTCTTTCGCTCTCCAATCTGTTATTTTTGGTGGAAAAATGACTACAGTCGTTGAAAAGGGGTCTTTTCGTGTCGTCGTTAAAGGATATTAAACAATCCTAGGAAAAATGAATGATGTGGAGTGGAGAAAAGAGTCTCTTTTCTCCCTTCACTGTGTTATTTTTAGTGGAACGAAGTAAAAGTACACCGATAAACCTTAGCTTAGAATAGACCTTTGCTTTTTCATCCCTTAAGAGACATAGATTTAGAGAGAGAGGAAAAAAGTCGTGGTGGAGGTAGCGTCTCTTTCAAGATCATTGCATTCTTGACCTCTGCCAAGACATTATCAAGTGAAGTTCTCATCATGAAGTACCCCGAAATTGAGCAAGTAGATCGGATGATCAAAGAAGTTACTAACAGTTGCTTCTTTGCTTATTGTAAGACCAAGAAAGTCGAAGACGAGTTTAAACATACTCGTCGTTGTCGAGTTGAGAGTTATGGGGAAGAGGAAGACGATACCACGGAACGACAGATACGCTGTAAGCGCAGAGGGTGTTGTGTGTATAAGACAGTTAAACAAGAAGTATGTGTCACAACTTATAGAAAGTGCACACATGGTAACTTAGTGAACTATAAAACGTGGATCACGACTTATTTTGACATTCGCAATGGTCAAAACAGGGAGACACAGAAGGATGACGAACTCCGTCTCTATAAAAAACCCTGCCATTATTGCTTCGAGGTAAGTATCTAATTACTCAAAACATGAATTTTATTGATAATAGTTAGCTAATACACTACAACTATATGCAGAGCCAGGAATACTCTATGATACACTACAAAAACTAAGGATTGGAACGTTCGGCCGTCTACAGGAATATGAGACCTCCTCAGACACTGACGAAGCTGAAAATTGCTTTGTTAGTTGATAAGTTTCCGAAATGGTGACTGAAGTAGCCCGAGACGTGAATAAATCAGTAATATTGAATGTATCCTGTTCTAAAAATTACTTTCACAGCAACTAAGATTCTTTAGGATTATTTTCTGCTCGTTTTCATTTGTAACTTCATTGTCATCTCCTCATCATCTCAAACTTGAATTCATATATTCTCATCTTATTTGTTGCTAAACTATCGTTCAGACGTAGATACATATTAAATCCGAATTCGGAGATTCGATACAATGAAGCTGTTCCTCTGGTTCATTTCATCCTTGTCAGTAGCAGGTGCTACTTGCATTAAGGAGTTGACCTGTAGGGAATGCATAATTGAAAGGTGTACATTCGTACAAACCCGTAGTGGCAATTTTTGTCATAAGACAGGCGTTGGAATTGGAGCAACGCTGCGCATCAAAAGAATCTCACAGTGTAGTTTAATGAAGAAAGGAAACAGTGTAGTAGGAGGTATCACCCAAAACGACTTTCCAAATAGGAAACTTCATCTATATAAATATATTTAAATCCTTGATACCGTGAAGTTTATTGAGAATCATTAATCTTTCCTCACCAAAACCTTTCCCTGTTGGTGAGTAGTCTGTTAAGTTTAAGGAATTTGGTGCTTTTAATGATAAAACTTTACATTAATTTATTTTTTACATCCACTTCAAGACTTCTCAAATGACCCATAAACACTTAATCAGACCACTGCTGGTAAGTAAATCTTTATAGTTCTAATTACTTAAAGCTGTTACTAGCATCAGACTACTAGCTACTTCATTTTAAAATAACAAGCTGTAATAGAAGTGTTGGATTTCGCAACGGAAGAGTCTGCTACAGTTGAAATTGTGCCCAGTACTGAAGAACAGCTGACATTCACCACTGATGTGTGTTAATAGTTTTATATGAAGAATTATTGAGAGTTCAACGTGCACTGTTTGTTGTGTAAAAGCAGCTTTATTGTTTCGTCGCGGCTAAATCCGACCACCATAGTAGCATCAGGACGGACAGGAGACACCTCAAGTGAACCGTCCGAGCTAAATCCGACCGTAGTAGCATCAGGACGGACAGGAGACACCTCAAGTGAACCGTCCCAGCTAAATCCGACCACCTTTGGTGAGTAAATCTCATGCTATGGATGAAATTAACAGCACCTTACTAATGCTACTTCATTCTAAAAAATAAATAGTTGCAATGGAATTCGCATCGGAAGAGTCGGTTGCTGCATTTGAAATTGTGCCAAGTACTGAATAACAGCTGGAATCTACCACTGGTGGGGCTCATAATTACTCATATGGAATGTTTGGAGTTAAATTGTTCTTTGAATTACATAATAGCTAATTCATTTTTGCATTACAGTACGAGAAATGTTGAAAATATCGACAGGAAATTCAGAGGACACCACAGTTGAACCTTTGATGCAGGGATCAACGGTAAATGACTCCAAAACCGCGTTAAAAGGCGTTAAATTTGATTACTTATTCTACTAAAATTGTACTTTTCAATTGATAAAGTGCCATTTGTTTTCGTGTGTGTAGAATACACTCGGTGGCAAATAAAGGACCACTGTCGAAGTACCGTTCACTCTAATGTACTGCGACAAAGGAATCGTTGCAACATCATCACGCCGGAATTCGTCATCAAACGAAGAATTAACAGATGCATCAGAATGTACCGGAAAATCTTGCACTTCTAAACCTTAGAATGAAAACTGCTTCGGTTGTATAGATTTAAACATAATTTCATTATAATAAGACTAGAAGTAGAATATTTTCGACGCATCGTGAATGATTTTATAACGAGACGAATTTTTGTTTGTACAAGCGGCATGGTTGATATGGTTGAAGCGTAAATAATGTTATAATTTATTGAGCAGGGAAGTTCAAATCTGGTTATATTTAAAGGCATACTGTACGCATCCAATTGCAATTATTAATTTTATATTCATTTTGCATCAGAGTTATTTTTTATATCGGAGTAAATTTAGACAAAATGATTTGTACTTCTGACAATCTTAAGTGCATAAAATAATTTTGGTTCTAAGCGCTGTGAACTTTTCCACGCATACGAATAATCATGAAACACAATTTTGGTAACGAAACCTGTGGAAGGGCATTTCTCTTCGAATAGTTGGAAGAGTGTGTAAATATTAATAGACTGCTCGTTGTTTTTTAAAATTTGCTGTAGGTTAAGTACTTTTGTGTGTGTCTGTGTGGGAGTGTGTGCGGGTGCAAATCTCCAATCATTTCTCTGTGGGCTGAATCTCTGAATCAGCGTGTCAGTGTAAGTGTGTGTGCGCGTGTGTCAATCAACCATTACTTAGTGCGTGTGTGGGTGGCTCTATCTGTCTCTTTCAATCTTAACATTATTATAAAGGGGCGTGGTGTCTCCTAACTATATAATTGTCTATATAATTTGCAATAAAATTGCAAGGGTGAAGCCCCATGAAGGTGCGTATGTGTTGGTGCTCCATTTCTAAACATATGTGTCCGTGTGCAAAGTACTATGCAGTTCAATTAATTGGTGCAATTTTGGTGCTTTCTATTCGCTCTCTCTCTCTCTCTGTATTATTCCCTGACTATCATGAGTGTGTGTTTGTGTGTGCCTGAAGCGTGCAATTCAAAGTGCAAAAATGCCAGTCAACTATCTCCGTGTCTCTTTTCGCTCTCGCTCTCATTCTATTGTGCATGAGCACGAACAAAGACTGATCGGTCAGTCTCAAAGAGTGAGATAATGTTCTCATTGAGATAAAGCTCACGAAGCTTTTCGTTGTACCGCTTCTCCTGAGCTAAGACTCGGATGTTATATTCCTCATACCTCTTGCGAATAATTTTTTTCGCAAGATGGCAGTTCAAACTGATTGCTTTCGCAATCACCTCTTGCCACAACATGCTCAGCATAGTTGAGCTTCTCAGGCAAATCCTGACTTTGTTTCGGGATCAGAGCCAACTCAATTCGGTGCCATGAATCCAAAATCCGTCTAGACCCTCTGGTCACAAGCCTGACTCCCATAGTGAGGAGAAATTGAAACTCTTCGAGTTAAAAAAACTGCCTGGTGTCTCTGGCTACCAGTCCTCTGATAAATCTGGACCATTTCCACACCGTTAATGGCTCCCAAGACTATTTTCTTGTCTCCACAGACAAATTTGTCACCATTCATCTCTTCAAATGATTTCTTTTGCCTGTTGAGCTCCTGCCTGTCAGCAACAGGATAATCTCGGTCATCATTCGTATGGGGTACAAGACTTTGGAGCGAGTCTATAGCAATAGCTCTGAAGGAGCTAAATATGGACCCTCACATGAGATGCCAACTCAATATCCCCCTACAAACAAGTTGAAATGAAGGAGATTGTTGGGGTCCGCCATTTCTGCAAATGGACGTTACTTCATAGCTCTAGCTCTTTTCGCAATCTTATGCAACCTGCACAGTCCTGTTCAGGACATTCAATTGCTTCTGCAGCAGCAGCAAGCTCATCATCGCTGGCCTGGCTAGTTTCAGGAGCAATGTTCTCCTTATTCTCATCATTATCTTCCTTATCATGATCCCTGCCCTCTCCAAACTTTTCTCTAACAGAAACTCCAGCTTTCTCCTGATACCTCTTCTGCTTTCTCTCACTATCTAATGTTTTGAGTGACTTAGAACAGCATGGTACAAAAGAAGGAATACGTGTGCTAGGAGCAGAAGGATCGGTGGGAATTGGGGACGGACTATCAAGTTCTAATTCAAAGCCATCCTCCGCTGACTCTCGAACAAATTTCTTCAGATCAGACATAGTTGAAGATTTCAAACGAAGTGTCTTACTTAGATGGTCTGGTGAAACTGGAGCTGATGAGGAGAATGACGAGTTCCAAGAGTGGATACACTTGGGACTCGTCATTCTCCTCATCAGATCCAGTTTCCTTTACTTTTGTATAACCTTTCCCTTTTGATTCGGTCGGACTGGACTTGACGGAGCTCCGTTATCCAATGAATCGTTGGCCAGGGCTTCATTGTTTTGGTGTAGAGTCTTTAAAGCTGCACACTGCTTATTTATCTTTGTTCGCTTGACGTTGGCCACCAGATGAGGGCGAAAGGTATCTCCAACTGTCCTTGCTGAACGTGCAGAAATCTTCCTCTTCTTCTTTGGGGGTTGGGGTTCCTCCGTGTAGTATTGGAAAAGGGAAAGCTTCCTACCGTTAAGACTGGTCACGACATTTTCTTAGGCGTTGTACTCCATTCCAGTCTTCAAAAGCATGAAGATAGAATACTTGCAGCGCAAGAAGTTCCTCTTGTGGGCCAGGGTTTTCGGTCGAGTCATCTTAAGCGGTGGTGGTTTGTATCCCGGAATGCGTCTCCCCAAGTTGTCCTCTCGGTAAAACTTGAGGTCCGTGTAGTCCTCCGCGTTCATCAGGACTGTCCGATCTGAAAACAGAATTACACCGATGGTATTAAAATCAAGTCAACAGTACAATTGTACATAGCACACATCGGCAAGAATCAATATACAAAGGAGTGTACCTTTGTGGACCAAAGTTCCTTCAACAGGGTTGAGTTGCTGACGTTCAGGGAACATAGTCACCACCTTGCGAATCTTGCTGGATTCTTGCACGTCCTCAGTAGTCAGGTGCTTGGGTAGAACGTTTCCTTCGCCATCGGTAAGAATGTTGTCTACCTTAGCTGCAAGCAAAAGCGTTTATAAGCTTCGGTATTAAGATTGGGGCAAGAATGAGACAAAATTTAGCTTACCGTAAAAGCTAGGACTTTCTTCCAAATGTTGGTCATCGTAGAAAGAGCTCATTGAACTCTCAGTTCCTGAAGACTCATCGGATGATCGAAGATCGATACATTCGGATTGACTGTCCAAGTATTGACTCATTTTCTTTATTGAAAGATTGGTTGGTTGTTGAGATTTAGAGACTTGTTGACGACAGAGATGTTTGGAGGTAAAGGTTTGAAAGCGGAATGATTTCAAAACGGCCTCACTTTGGCTTTTATACGGATGCCTGCAAATGCATCTCCACACCGGTAAATGTTGACATTCGTGCACGCTGACAAACATTCGATTCCCCGCCAATTGACCAAAGGATTTATAAAGCTCTAATTAATAAGGACCGATGTGTGCGGGTGCCAACAAACCGAGTTGCACCGAATTTATCTCCCTCCACCCAGCACAATTTCCCCTAACTTTTGATAGTTCAATCGTGGAAAAGGCTGGAACTTGCTTTCCCGTTTCCAGATAGCATATCTTATTCGAACCAATAGAAGGCACCTCCAAATATTGTAGCGGGGGCCTGATTTATCTAGCAAGAAATTAGTTTTCTTTTGCGTGTTAAATATCTCGGCCAAGATGCCATACTTCGAAGCTCTACAACATCAAATTTTTCATAATTTGATATGTGCAGGCTGCTAAATAAATATGCAAAAAAAGTTTTTTTTTAACCAATAGAAGGCACCTCAAAGTAATGTATCGGGGACATGTTTTATCTAGCAAGAAATTAATTTTCTTTTGCGAGCAAAATATCTCGGTCAATATGCCATACTAAGATGCTCTAAAACATCAAATTTTTCATAATTTGATATGTGCAGGCTACTATATAAATAAGCAAAATGTTTTATTCCCGTTTCCAGATGGCATATCTTATTCGAGCCAATAGAAGGCACCTCCAAGTATTGTAGCGGGGCCCTTATTTATCTAGGAAGAAATTAATTTTCTTTTGCGAGCTAAATATATCGGCCAAGATGCCATACATAGATGCTCTACAACATCAATTTTTTCATAATTTGATATGTGCAGGCTACTAAATAAATATGAAAAATGTTTTATTCCCGTTTCCAGATGGCATATCTTATTCGAACCAATAAGGGCACCTCCAAGTATTGTAGCGGGGGCCTGATTTATCTAGCAAGAAATTAATTTTCTTTTGTGAGTTAAATATCTCGGCCAAGATGCCATACTTAGATGCTCTACAACATCAAATTTTTCATAATTTGATAATTGCAGCCTACTATATAAATATCCATAAAAAGTTTTTTTTGAACCAATAGAAGGCACCTCAAAGTATTGTAGCGGGGCTCGTTTAATCCAGCAAGAAATAAATTTTCTTTTGCGAGCTAAATGTCTCGGTCACGGTGCCATAGTTAGATGCTCTACAACATCAAATTTTTCAAAATTTGATATGTGCAGGCAGTAGCCTATATATAAATATGCAAAAGGTTTTTCCCGTTTCCAGATGGCATATCTTATGCGAACCAATAGTAGGCACGTCCAAGTATTGTAGCGGGGACCTGTTTTATGTAGTAACAATTTGTGTGCGTGGAGATCGTAATATCTTCTGTTAGCAGGTACAAAATTCATGGTGTTAAAACCTTTCCCCACTCCGCTTAACCCCATGCATCTTACGTTACTCATTTAGGGCATGACAGCGACCGGCCAAATGTCTAGGCGGGATGTCTAAGTAATAAATATGATCCAAAAATAGCTGATATTGTAATAAATAAAGTTATTGCTAATACATTTCAGATTGAAAAAATCAGGAAAACATTCGGATTCGTCGGCCTAATGCAGGAATCCTAAAGAAAAGGAATAATTTCCTCTTGAAAGGAATGAAATAAAAAAACCGTAAAGCAGAAAGCTTAGATGAAGAAAGTAAATGATTGAAACAAGACCCCGAAGTTTGACTTTTCCATTTTCGCCCAACCCTAACTGGGACACAAGTTTTTGCTGTAAAATATTATATAAATTATCCCACAATGGGTGCTAATGATACAGCAGCTAAATTTATAAGTCTGTATTGTCAAAAAACTTCAGTATAATTGGTATGCCTGAAATTATTACGCAAGTATACTCGAAAAATGCCAATGAAAATATTTATTTGGCATGTACGCTAGGAATTTCACGTGGGTTTATATATAACTGAAAGTAAAATCAAAATTGGAAGGAGTCTTAAACCTACCATGTTCACCATGCTTCTGTTCGTAAAAATGCTTCACCTGGCATTGTCTATTAGGCAGCGTCTATTTGTTTAATCAAAATAAAAATAATCCCAAGCGTAGTGATTGCAAGCCTTTTGGTGGCCCCTTAGATTCAATCTACCAACACGCGAACTTGAGAGGTGTACCCGTTCCATGGCCGAATTTCTTAAATAAATGCAGAATTAGTATTTCTGATGTTCAGGAGGTACAACCCAATCATATAAAAAAGAGACCCCTATGACCAACCACTGGGCATCGGATCCACGATGACTTAGTAATAGGATGTGTTCAAATCCGAATTCAGCATAACTTGCAATTGGATTCTTCTATCTATAATGATCTGGGGCTGCTTGCTCGGAATAGAATTGATTACTTATTATAAACTCTTATATATCGAAGAAATCAATGCATTTGAAAAAATTTGACTTGATGGAATATTCCCAGTAAAATAAGCTTCAGGTACGCTTAAGGTTAAAATCGGCACATTCTGCCATAATACAAAAATTTGTGTTCCAGTTGAGGTTGGGCGGAAGTTTTTTCTTTTCGGTTTTTATGTTCTACATATCAATTATTTTTATGTACGTATCATTTTTTTATTGTGATGTAACAAATTATATTCTAAATTTAGTAGAATGCAGTTGGACGATGTTGATTCATGCGAAGGAATTGGGCTTAAGAATGTGAGAATGTGCCGATTGCAGGTTGAATCGTGAGACAATGTGCAACTCATCATTTTATTTGAGACATATGTCCAGGTCTTGTTTTCAATTAATCGACGAAGAATGTATCCAATACTATTATCCAACAGTCTATACAATGTTACTCTGTGCACACCCTGATTACTATTATCAAAAACATGTTCTAAATTTCACTTATGTTTATATACTTTGTTAAACGTAATGACTCACTCGTGAGCAGTTTCGCAATAAATTCTAATTCTAATTCTAATCTTAATCATTTAAGGTTCAATTGGATGACACAATTCCATACACATACCTCCAAAATAGTGGACTATCAATTTTTCCTAATCTAATTACATCCCATAAGTCGCGAAAACGAAGCTACCGAGAGTTAAAATTAATAAAAACCGTTGGCTTTTGCAACTACTTACAAAAGCCTAATGTTATGTGCAGGCTCAGTACTCTGTATTACTAATCTAGGATAACCGAAATTTTGTCGTTGTTTTAGCCCAGGTAATTGGGCTTATGGGAGTACGTAATCCGTCCATCCGGAAGTCTATCTGTCGAGGATGGAACTCAATTATCTCAACCCCTACTAGAGCTATGACTTCAAAATTTTTCATGCTCGTCCGAAAAGCGATTTTGTTGTGCCCCCCAGAAACCAAACAGTATGTGTTGATTAAGTCGCGCGCTGTGA
>JAQGAC010001353.1:0-14318 GCA_034696585.1 Isotomurus maculatus | reverse complement strand
CCTTGGTGTTATAAATCGTTAGTTAACAATTTATAACACCCCTTAATAACGATAACAAAATACCACTTCGCACCCTGCTGGGGATGTTCACAGAGAAAACGACGGTTGGGAAACAAAAAGTGTGCTCAAAGGAATAAAAGCAAGAGAAATGCAACACTCAGCAACTAAATGAAGGGAAGCATTGAGGAAGTAATATTCGCTTCAATCTCTGTGAAACAAACTCCGAGCAAAGAAATTTATGCCGAGTCTCCCCGTAAAAAGCACAAGTCAATTATTCATTATTTATTTGCGCGATAAAGTTGTTATGTGGTTTGATTAACAAAAATGGAATTCTAAACATGTACATTGAATTGAATAAATGCTAAGTCGTAAGCTGGCTGTGAGTTGTAGGCTTTGGCAGAGAGTAAGTAGAAGAATCTGTCGGATTTTTGATTTTTGATTTACTGGGGATAATCAGAAACAGAGTAATTGAGCAGAGAGTTGCATTCTTAGCCCATCAAAAGCACCTCTTTTCCGAACAATATCTGCGTGTCTGCTAGTAAGTGTTATGTGTGTTGTTGTAGAGTATTTAAACTGTTTTCTCTCCAGTCCGTGCATTCCAGGCGTTACGGATATATTTTACGGAGGATGCGTCCTTCCATTGAGTAAACTGACGGATTGAGTAAATGTCAAAGAGCAATAAATACCACAGCACGCGAATAAGGAGCTCCAGTCTCAAATGGGAATCAATGCTACACTCACTTTGCTTTCATTTCCCCGCATCTGTGATCAAGTGAAGACGGATCGTCTCATTCACCCTTCCTTCGAATACGCTGTAAGTACCAAGAGAATCGGTAATGACGCACAGGTTGCTTTTTAAGGTTTGATAGTCATGGAATGAACTATTTCAATACGTTAGCTGGTAAGGCTTGTAGTCCACATTTGGAAGTTTTCTCCCTCGCTCGCTTGATCTCAAAATTTCCACTATGGGCAAATTCAGAATATCCAGGACTCTATACAAAGTAAGATGGGAAACTACACACAGTTTTAAAATATATTAAGATGCATTTCATGAATCACAAAGACTAATAAGGCGTGTTTGATTATTCGATTTGCAGAGGAAATCAGAGGAACAAAACGATTCTTTCATGGAATGGATTATCCGTCGAATTCGAACTGCGAGAAGTTCTTACACTAGACTGATTGGAGATGAATTTGAGGCCAGAAACTCAGTTTCGAAAAAAGTCCCAGAAAGTGTCTCTCCGAGGCAAGCTAAGAGACTTGCTAATTACGAACAATCATCGGCCTCAGAATGATCCAGTTCCCTTTTCTTGAGGACAAACACAATCCTGAAGCGATGACGAATCTGGTAATATTAGCTTCATTTTATTGAATGCTTTATTTAAGTGTTCTCATTTGGAAAAGAAAAAGTGTAAAATGAGAGAAATAACTGTTAGTGAATAATTCATGTGAATGTGAGTTTATCTAAAGCAAGCAATATGGATAAGATAACGATATTCTGACTCGGGTTTTGAGGTGATACTCATCTTCTACATTTTTTGTATTTTTAAGTGCGATTTGGAAAATTGGTTAAACCAAGGCTTCTAAGCGAATCTGTTCAGAAACAGGGCTTTGGAAATTTAAACGATAATTCATTAGAGAGATTTACCAGGGGTAGCTTGTGGCTCCATAAAAATTGGATTTATATTGAGTAAACATAGTGCACCACTTAAATGTTCGTTCAATTTGATTTGATAATTGGCTCAGATGTGAGGCTAGCGATGATTTTGCTATTCAAGAGTGTTAAGTCACGGCTGAGTAAGTAATCTAGTACCAATACAGTAACCAATTAGTATGTTCGAAATCGTGCGATGTTTTACCAGTAATGACTGTAGAAAGGATGCAAATGTACCTAGTATTTTATCAATGTGATTATTCGACTGTAAGCTGAATGTGTTAAAAGTGACTGAGGGTTTAGGAGTTTACCGGCTACCTGTGCATACTCATGATAATGCTATTGCATTGTGTAAATTAACGCAAAAACTTCCAGTCTTGCACAATGAACCTGGATTTCTTTCCTGCTGATTATGAATAATCAAAACGTTACCAATAGGATATTTATTTCGTTTCCGATTCCTGCTAGCTGATCAAAAGGATGTAAGGAATTGTAATGACATGAACGGTTTTTAACCTGGACATATCGTGGAACGCCAATTACTGAACACACCCTTTCACTGTTAAATCTAACTGTTAGCGATATTAAAGATTAATCAGTAAACCAGAGTATGAGAATTATCATAACAAAAAGAAAGATAGAACATGAAAGTTATTTATAACAGCTATAATAATATTCAAGACTTCTTGTAATAGCTCAGTTTAGATCTGAATGTGTGCTAGACTTCAACAATTTTCATTTATAAAATCGTTATTGAGTATGTTTGATTGAACTTCTATCACAAGTAAGGACAAATAAAACACTCAAACAGTCAAAGATATTGCTTGCCACGTGCGTTAATTGGTTTTCTGGTCCGTCCTTCTTAAACTGCAATCCATAAAGTTTTCCCGTTTAAGTTTTTTACAACCTCAATTGAATGATGTACAAGTACACGCACCCTTAATTATGATTCGCACCAAAATGTGAAGATACAATCATTAAGAGTTCGTGACAGCATAAAATATTAATGATGCAGTTAATGAAGACCAGCAATATGAAGGATTTAAACTATTGCCTGTTCACCTTTAATGCAAGTCGATTTAAGGTCTGAAATCCTACAAACTTTCAATTCGTCTATAACGATATTTCCTACATTATCATCAAGAAGAGAGAATCAGAGGACACCTCAAAACTTTTGCACACATATCAGATCCACAAAACTTCTGATGGCTGAAATGAATCCCCATAAAGAATTCATCATTGTTGTATTGCCGTTTTCAATAAATCACTATTCCCAATTTCCCATTTAATTTCTCACCAACACTAATCAAATCGCAGCCTACTTGTTGCTGATTGTAAATGACTACGGAGTTCATAGAATCACCACTATGGTCCCAAAAACCAAAATTTTCTTCGTTAAAGCCAAATAAAAAATAAAATGTTATGAAAGTCTTCAATTAGGAATTTTAGGAAGTGCAGAATTAGAAGTGAACACCCATTCACATATAACTCGGGGGTCATGACTATCCGGTTGCTTGTAAACCTAAATTGACCCTTTGCCCTTTGGGATTCAGTTCTCTCAGAAACAGGAGGTTTTCACGATCGTTGGCATATGTTCCAACAAGGCTACTGCATTCTTACTTCTCCAATTGAGCTTTCCTCAGGACCCAAATCCTTTATTTTCTAATCTCCTTATAGGAGTTCCTTGTTGGTAGGACATGTGTTCTGAATTTCATCAATCAATATGGATTACAAAAAATTTCACACTTGAAATACTTAAACTTAACATCAAGTTTCGGCTGAACGCACGTGCTCCATTTGATTTTCAGTATCATCTACATTCAGTATAGTGCTGCTAGTATTAAACAAGACTTTTGTGTTTTCAAGGCTAATGAATTAGTCAATCTTTCTATCCCCGGCTTTCACATTAATGTCAAATGAACCGTAAAACCTCCATGTTGTCGAAGGAAACATTTTATTCATTTTTAGGAGCATTCCTGGACACGGAGTGTGGGATTCCTACTCCCAGAATGATTATTTTACTCGGCTTGGCTTCTTAGAATTAATCATAGTTCACCTTTACTTCTTCTAGTGCTTATGCTTGGGGCATGATGAATATATTTCATAACTACCGATAAGAAAGATTCATATGGGTGGACTTGTAATATACACGACCAGTTATGGTTCACACGTTCAACAAACAAAAGAAAAAAGTTATCGGAATTATTTTTGGGGCTTTACACCTCGTCGAAGTTAAATTAATGAAACAAGGACTGAAACGTCAATTTCACAATGCCCCACGTTAAGAATTCTCATTCTATTTCCAATGAAAGCTCTCTGCAACAGCTTAAAGCTGTTCCTGTCCCCTCTGTGACGAAACACACTCCTTCAATATACATTTCCTGTTTATTTCTACTCTCTAACCCGGTCGAGATAAAACAGTTGCAATAATCCTTCCTTGTGGTAAGGTACGTAACGACACCATAGTATTCTCAGTGGCCAATCGCATACGCGAGTTTCCTTTCTTGTAGTACACTGATTAACATATTCCCACACCGCCTCTTTTCTCCTTCTTATCTCATCATACGTCCAGCTACACAGCTGCATGCCTCAATCGGTCGCGTAGTACGGTGAACGAAGGCGTACATCTGTTGGACAACGGAAGCATGCTAGAATTTCTAGCTCCTCCCTTGAAGCCTTTTCTTCATCCTGTGCTGTGTAGCACAAGTGAGTCTGTAGTCCATTTTTTGGGGCATGGAGAGATCTGGTCTCGTTTGCAATATTATTGTAATATTATTTCCTATATACGAGGGACAATTCTGATGCGCTTTCTTATTGAAATTTGAATTAGGAAAAATTCCTGAGAGATTTATGTTTGAAACTTAAATGTTGTGAGTAGTTAAGGTTCACCCTGGAAAGTAACCTGCAATTGCAAATGCAAGATTTCATTCCACGTAGGTCTTCGTCTGTGCCGATAAGTGAAGGCAGATTGTAAATGTGCTCGCATTTCTTCCGCTACAAACACGTCGGAATCCGAAGAATCTTGTACATTTAATGGAGGATGCGTGTTTCGAAGATCGACTGAGTGAGAGAGTGTGAGAGAGCAAATAAATCTCAACCCACACGAGTTTGTGCCTCCAGTATCATTTTCGAGTGAGTGATCGCGAGAACTCCTTTGGATTTCTCTGCAACTGGAATCATCCGAAGACTGATCGTAATACCTTAGACGTAAGTTGTAAGCAAAGATTTACTCAATCAAAGAATACGTATTAAACCTTTAAACTTAACAATTTGGAAGTGAAGCATTCTGTTTGCTCTGTAAAGAAGAAAATTTATGTTTTGTCTGTTTTCAATCACTCCTGATTTCAGTTGAGCTTCAAAATGGAAAACTACCGTGGTGGGATATCAGAGGGCCTGGAAGAAGTAGGCTCCAAAACCGAATAAACCAATTCAAGCAATATTAAACTAGTGGCATTGATAAGGCACAAAAGGATAATTAAAAGTGTAATCTATTGATTTGCAGGAGGAGTCTGAGGAAGGAGAAAGTTGTTTCATGGACTAGGTTTCCATTCTAATTGGAACTGCCAGAAGAATTTATGCCAGACTTAGTGAATTTTATCGAAACTTAAGGGTGACTTCGGGACATATTCCAAGAGACGTATCACCTGTGCCAGCATCCAGGTTAGCCTATAGTGGCAACTTCTGGCTCCCAGAAGCATTCCGGTCTCCGTTCATGGGGACACCATATGAAACTGGGGAACTTGTGGTTATTGGGGGAATGACTGTATTCTTACCGCACAGAGACCCAGACTCTGAATTGGAAGAATTATGTTCACCTAAATGGACTCCAAGGGCATCGTCACCGTGAGATTTTGCAAGAATGAGGTAAATGAAGACTACATCCGGAGTAGTGTAGCCTGTAGTAGGATGTTATCGTTTTTTGAATTATGTCACTCTTACAATGTTGTAATTTTGGAGGGTTATAAAACAGAATGTAATTTACAAAACACGCTTAATATTTTGCTTACACAAATAAAACGAGATATGTCTTTACCTTCAATAACATGGGTATAAGTATCACTGTAATCGTATAATTAAGTGAGTGTAATGCTAAGCAAAGCAATGGTATAATTAAGAGAATTGAAGTTTGCTTAGTAAAATGTTCTTAAGGATAAAGAGGTACCTCACCAAGGAGGTACCTCTAACCTACTTAGAGGTAGGTTAGAATATATGTGATTAATCAATCGAAAACTGACTTTGCTGAAGTGTGATTGCTTATGAAAGGAACGATAAATGACTGTGAATAAATGGCTCAAGCTGCAAAGGAGTTCAGCTTCCCTGCAGGACTGGACAAATCTTTTTTTGCTCCATAAGAGATTAAGCAAATGATTTTAAGGAAATTGTCAAATGATTGTCAAATGATCTTACATGCACTTAACAAACGCTAATCATTAGAATTGTAAATATCTAATAATTAGCGTTGGATACGTCTCGATGAAGTGAGAATTATGCATCCATTAAATTTTACGAGATAATCAACAGGATGAAGAACAAGATTATAACATTGTTACGTAAAATATGTAAAGTAGAAAATTTTCTTTGTTTACTTATCCTTTGTGAATTGGATTACAATCATCGTTCAATAAATCAACTGCCGAAGATATGTTCGAAGGAATTATTCATTTTATGCCCAATCTTTATGGAAGTGGTGCATTGATTTGGGTTTTCTGATGTTATATCTAAACGGCCAATACGTGGATTGTTGTAAACTGAATACTAAAATACATGAAAAAACACGAAGGAAAAAACAAAGTAGCTCAGCTCTTTATGTGTAATATTAACACGTTTTATGTAAAAATTGTAAGATCTTATGTGTTTGTCACTTCATGGAACTTCGTTTACAGATAGTAAAAACCAAACGTTTGATTAAATAAATTCGTGTTAACTCTTTAATTACAAATGGAGGTAGTTAAATGCAAAGCTCCTATCGATATATGATGAGCTGAGGAAGGAGCGACACAATAAAATGCAAAGCATACTTTGCAAGTGAGTGTTGAGTGTGCTGAGAGACATCATCTCCTTAGCAAACGTCATTGAATTTCCATCACCAGAATATTTGGACAAGACTTGCAGACGACTTTCTACCTTTTACCTCACCGTCATCTTGCACTCTGGCACTAATTCTTCTGCTTGTAATTAAGTGGTTTTACAATTAATACTTGCCGTCAACATTTCTAAGGTCAGTCCGTCGAAAAAGATTCGATGACCTGGCTCCCCATTAGACTTCATGGATGTTCTCGCAAGAAAATATTTCGAGTGTTTGTGTGTGCGAGATCAAGAATTTCCAACTCTTGACAGACAAGAAAAATTAATAATCCGATTGCATCCTTACATAAAGTTTTCACTATCTCAACTCTTAACCCCAAGAACACATTTTTCAGCATTAACCCATTAGCAGAAGGGAAACCTGAGAGTTGGATCGAGCGAAGAATTGTTAAGAAGCCCTCAGTTCCATTCTCTCCCGCACAACTCCATCTCGACCGGATATTTACATGATTTATCTCGATTCGTGTTATCCAAGTTACGAGATGGGGTTTCATTAAACTTTGTCTCGCTCGCATTTTACACCAACCTAGACTCTTATTGCTCTCAAAGCGCAAGATTTATCCTTTCGTCTTAGTCTTTCTCGAATCCTTCCACAATAACTTCTTGAACTTCTGACAGAGCAATCATCTGTAGGACAAAAATTCGTGAAATCTTGTCGCTAATTCCACTTCACGCTTTCAGCTGGGAAAACAGGGAAGTCAAAATGAATAATAAAATATCAAGAAATATTAATAATAAAAAAGTTTGATGATATTTAAAGGAACAGTTCATTCAGCATTAAATGTAAGAAGCGCAATAAATTGTTGATGCCCTTCGCTGGGCTTCATATTCTCTCAGTTGGTAATACTTAAATTAGCTAAAACCTATCATTCGTCCGGTTTGATACATTGGAGTAAATGGAATGAAAGCAAGTTGATTATTTTCGAAACAACAAGCCTTCCTGGATATACACATAGGGCCGAGCACAGACCTATTAGTCCAAGTGTGCATGCAGCGTTGTGAGATGATTTATAAACTCTGCGGACTTGAAAAATAAATTCAAATGAGTTTAATTCAGTTGTCTTCTCTTCATTATGAGGCTGCATTTTGGATATGAGTTCGATCATTTTATGAACTTATAGGAAACCAGCTGAATTTCTTGTTGTAAGTTGAAGCCAAAATTGTGAATATTTGTAATAAACTACGAGGTAAAACATGCATTCATTTCAATAAAACTGTGTTTTCCTTTGGTTTTGAGAAACTAACTTCATCTTCAAGACATTACAATCAGTCAGAGTTGAATTTCCCATGGATATATTCATCAGAATTGAGTTATGTTTTGAGCAATTCATCTGTTGATATTAAGAAGGCACTGTTCGTTGAACACCTTGGATAGATTTAGAATCCTTTACGGTAACGATAATGGCATTCATCATTGACTACTGCCAGCGATAAAAATTAACTTGTTTTTTAGTTCTTCGAATCCAAAGGGAGTTCAAACTTAAGGGTGTTTGGAGAAGTTATCTCTAATTCTGGCAATGGAAATCTGATTACTGAAGTAAGTAAAAATATGACCCCGAAAGGCTCACAAAGACGAATGTCAAGTACGAATTCTAAATTCGGTCCAATACGTTAATTGTGGCGGTGTGATGTGTGTGGGTGGTTTGTTATGTTAAGGGTTTCTCCTTTCGAATCCTGAATTATCCCTATTTATTTTAGCATGAATGTGGGACACAAAAAACCATGCGTTTCATTTTCTTGAAGCGAGCGAGACCCTTAATTGTGACTCCGAAGGTAAAGTACACAGAACGATATTTTAAGGAAGTGGACTTTAGCTCTTTCTTGCCGAATCAAAGAAATCGGATATTTGCAGCAATTTCTTTGTTCGGAGTTTCTCCCAACATCCTACTGTATTCAGAACGCTATTTGTAAGCTAACAGGAGATTTTAAGGAGCCGACAATCAGTTTCAATTTCGCCAGAAATAATTTAATATGTTGCGCCTCTTAGAGATGTTGATTTCCTTCCTGGTAAACTGAATCTCTGCTCGGAATTAATTTGACATTTCAATAATTCTAGATTATAAACTGCTCAATTTTTAAATAAAATGCGTAAAAACTCATAATCTGCAGAACTTGGACCTTCAAATGTATACTTCATAATCAATATAATCTCCAAGAAGATTGAGGCGGTTGCTCAAAGAAGAAAGTCAAAATCAATGATGAGGAGAAGCGTAAGAAATTAAATTTGAAAGAGATGAATGCAAGTAAGCTCGGGTAAGTTTTTCTTACAGTCTCCGGACTAATTAAAACTCATTTCTATCTCCATTCATTTTCCAATACAAACAAACCACCCTGCTCACAAATTGGCGTTGACATTTCTGCTTAGGATGTAAACAAGAATAGTAAAATATGAGTTAAGTAAGTACGCCATTCTCCCTTCACAGTTCACAGTAAATGGCCATTCGTACTTCGAGGGTGAATCGCGCTAAGATTATCATTCATTACATCTTTGTAGCCTTCTGATATTCTCTATTTGGTTATTCAATACACAGTAAGGAAGGGTGTGAGATCTACATGGGACTGGAATGTCCCAAAACAGAAAATCGCAAACATATTTTGCTTTGAGTAAAGTGGGTGACAGTAGGATCCGTAGGTGCTGGACAAAGTATAAAAAGGGTCAGAATTGCCCTTCGTCTCCTGTTCCTGTCAGTCATCTCTGGTGGAATTTTCTTCTCCATAGTCTTCTCACATAGAAAGACGCCTTTTAAAGGCTCTGCTTTGACTTGCAGTGCAACAGTCCAGCTCATGTCAACTGATATTCTTCCTTGTCGAAGATGAGACACATGCATTTCTCCCTTTACACGAAAAATACTTGGCTTCTATTACTCCTTAGGCAACTCCATTATTCTCCTTTTAGTAGCCACAATCCGTTATACAAATACAGTAAACAAGTGTGCTACTAGGACTCATTATTTTCTTTCATTCGTATTCAAACACATTACACTGAGAGGTTAATTATTCTAGACACAGAACAGTTGTAATTTATATTTCTCGCTCGTTAAGCAGAAGAATTTCGGAATTCCTAATTTTATTTATAATAGTAACGTAGTTTTGATATTTAACAAATGATTTCATAAGGATTTGCTTTCAAGTTTCGGTCACATTTGCAAAATAAAAGCAAACACTGATGCTTTGCAACAAGGTCAAAATCGCCGTATGGTTCAAATCAGTGTAAAAGTTAGGTGTTAGGTTTACTATTGCTAACCCCGTACAAATCCGAAGGTACGCTGCATTTGTGGGCTCCAAAACCTTCGTGGCGTAGGTCGGGAAGCATTAAACACGAATTATTAAACAGATATTTTTTACAATCCAGCTTTTAAAAGCGTGCAACCAATTTATGATTATATTATGTGATTGCTACAATTGTCTGCGTCTACACAGTCGTAGCTTGTCAGTGGGCAACAAGGAATCGCGTAGGAGAATACGGTATTGAATAAAATCTCATGAAATATGTGTTTCGTATTGCCTGTTGGGATTGAGCGTGCGGAGTGGATTTTGATTTACTTGACTTTTCTCCTAATAAGTACTTATGTGTGTCAAGAGTGATCCGTGAAAAGAGGTTCAGACTCGAAGCAAGAGAAACTGTCTTCATACGCGTGATAGCTAGGGAAGAAGCAACACACTTAAAGTGACTGAAATACCTCGTTTCGCACCTTCCACTAATCCTGCGGAGACAGTTTATACAACTCTACTTGAGTTTATACGTCCTAATCAACGAAGCACAGATACGATAGCGTGATAAACCATCTCTCAGAATGGGAAACATATTAAGCATGTGTTCGGGGACAAGCCACCAGGTAAGTGAAGGTTCTTTTCGTTTTTTAATAACCAGTAGAAGATGAAATCAACATATGAATTCACATGAAATTTTATCGGATTGTTTGTTGTATAGGATGTCCAAGAGGAAAAAATGCAACCTCATCCCATGGAACTTCGTCCTCAGGAGGGCTCATTAACATCTAGAAGTATTGACGGAGAACGACGTGTAGGAAGTGAACATTGGGACAAATATTTAAGCTCCTTGAATCGAACTGCATCCAATCAAACGGATCGCCATGTGCCAAGTTCACACGGCAGTCTGCAGGTACTGCCAGGTTCATCTGCAAGTGGAAGTTTCTCGAGTGGGCGACGTGGAGGAAGAGAGCAGTCACACGGCAGTCTGCCGACACTGCAAGTAACACCATCGCCAATTATAACAACATTTCGGTACCCGATGAAAGAAACTGGTGATGGTGGTCCAAAGACTTGGACAGCTTCTTACAAAGAACGAAAGCAGAGTCCACGGAGAAATACGAATCTGAAGAAATGAATTATCTCCGGGTTAGGCGTAGTTTTATTAAAATCAATTTATTCAGCAAAGAAATGAGTAAAAACCTTAAAACGAGAATGGACGTAGTGGGACAAATTACTGGTCTCTCTAGTCATAAATAACTGCAGTTGTAGAATAGCGTAATATGTCGTTGAATAGTAGTGATTGCCTGAGTTGAATCTCATCGGCTTTAGTATTGATGGTTACTTGTATAGAGTCAAAAACTTGACCAACAAGTGAAAAATAATCTGGACATTCTTTTCATATCTAATTTCGTTGGATTTCCTGGAGATACAATTTAGTTACAAGGTAAATCCGAGTATTACTTTTTACATATTGGTTACATACACAATCCTGCAGCATTAAGTTTTCGGTGGAGTTTCTCGTTGTAAGAAGGTATTCAATTCCTTAAAATAAGAAAGATTAATCGCTTTTGGTGAAACACAAGAGTGTATGATTGTTTTAGCAACGGCAGGTAGCAAGGAAATTGTTGGTACTTACAGGGCAATACAAGTTTTGTTTTAACTCCCTGATAAACCAACTTCTTTTAATTATCATAGCTTGTCCGTTTACATGCGTACCTTTAGAAAGAAAGAGTGTAGTTGCACGTTTCCGCGTGCTTGTAATTAGGGAATCTTGAGGCTCACAGTGTGACGATAAAGCTTATTAACGAGTTGATTGGTGCAGATAAGTGGAGACTTGGCAATTGGACGAGAGTATAAAACTACCTTTTGCAAAATATACGTGATACTTGTTGGATGTTGTCGGATGTGAATCACATCATATGATGAGAATAGGGAACTGAATTTCAAGAGTAGCTCAACAGAATGGATTGAATTGTCGTGCACGAAACGATTTATTTTGTATGCAAATTTAACATTTGTAATTGAAATAAAATTAACTTTAATACCGTAAGAGGAATGCATTGAACTGTATACAATTAGCGTTGATTAAAAAAAACACAAGTGATTATTATCATTCTTATTTGGAACAAAAACAAAACATAGCTCATGATTTTGGACGAGTGGAGTAAGGACCTAAATACACAATTATCGCACTAACTTGTTGTAATCAATCTTTACTTCCAGCTAAGCTGCTTAAATAATAAAAACTTGCTTACTGGCCAATAGCTTTTCCTTTTATTGTACGCACCTTCAACAACAACAATACTTGAAAGAATCGTCGATGAAAATGACAAAGCAAATACGTCTCCTTGCTGGAATCTCACTCTTGAACTCATGCAACCAAAAAAGGGTAACGTAGTGATTTATCTGTGATTTCACTTCAATGTGTGGGTATTTATTATGTTTTAGAGTATAGATTTTCCTATGAGTTTCTAACACGATCTTCCTGACTTACAGTGCACTCATATCGCAATGGAGTGAATTGATTTTAAGATGAGGGGAAATTAAATCTCTTAATCTAAGCTAGGGAAGGAAAGCCAACGCTCACAGCCCTAAAACTCTGCATGATAATGCTCATGCTATTAAGCCTCAAGGAGTGTTCACTTGAAAACGAGTAATCTGGATGAAGGACTGTTTAAAACAAGACTGACTCTGGGACACAATTATGGAAGTTTGAATTACAATTGATCTTTACTAGACCCCCACCTCTAAGGATGAGTTAATTATGAACGCCGTTGGCGTGGCAAATCCCCAAGAATAATAGTTTTGCCTCGTTGATAGCTTAAAGCGCTTAAACTATAGAAGTGGTACTAGTGTTACATAAAATTAAGATGTCACCACATGTTGTGTGTGTAGCTATGGTAAACTAATGAAACATAACTTCCAAATTTTGGAATTCTCTACTTCAGAACCGTTCTACCTTGTCAGTTTCAAACACACGACTTTGTTTTGCACGTGACTATATGGCGATTCTTCCCACAAATCTTACAATTCTGTTACTTGCAATACTTCCTTTAAATAGTATTAATAAAATTAATGTGAAGGCTCAGCATTCACGCTATTCTTATTCTCCGGGAGAATTTGTCCACGCATATCGATGTTTGAGTTAGCTTTCGTGTAAATCATACTATTCAGTTAGTTGTTTAAGTTGCACGTTGTCTCATTCCTCCATCAGTGCACGCTTTCACTATTTCCTCAGGACTGTGGAACGATAAATTCTCCCAAATGTAGGCTGCATCCCCATGAATGTAATCCTGTTATCTCAATTGGAAGAGCGCTTTGCTAGATATTATTTGGGGGTCCTGAGATCGTACCTTGGACCAGTCGTTTCTTTTTGACGTCTGACAAACCTACAGATCCTCCATAGTTACAATACAAACAAGAAAACACAAGGACGAGCAAGATCAAACAAGGCACAATAAGACTAAGCATTTCAACGGAGGCTCTCATTTATTGGTTGGCTAAACCTTGTCAAACGAATGCTTGATAAGTTGTGTTGATAATTGATTTTACTTTTGCTTCGATGAGAAGGAATTAAGAGAACTAACGATTATAAGAAGAAAATTTGGGTCCAGTTTTCCCCAGTCCTGGGGAATTTGTAAGCCATTGCATTTACGAAACTGAACTTCTGCTTGGGGACACGCAGCAAGAGCCTCTTTTTGATAGTAGGTCACAATATATGCAGAGACGATAAAGGTCATTCGAGAAAGGAGTGAATAAGTTGTTTGCAGTACTTCTATCTGTAGAATGGTAGATTTAAACGTAATTTACTCCGAAACACTGTGTGTGTCTGTGTTTACGTAGCCAATAAATAAAATTACGTCTGGATTGACTGCGTTCTCATGTATTCATTTTTGAGTAAACATTTCCCCTGCTCCCTTTCGCTTCCATATCAATGAATAACTTCAATCAATAAAAATCCCCTGAAAGCAAGAAGACGAAGAGAAAACCCATACCATAATCACCAGGATTGAAATGTTTCGTAATTCTCACAACCAGTCATGATCTCAACTGTGTTCATTCTCTTAGTTACTTTCATATAATGGGATGTACACCAGAATTAATTCTTCTCGATATCTTAAAATGTAAAAGATATTTCGACTCCCTTTAATATTTATAGAAGTCGTTTACCTAATTAAATAATCATGAGGTGTGAAAAGGGCAAAGGAAGATGAAATGCATGTTGGCTGCTCAAGGTGACAAAAAGGAATCCTTGTGACGTGTTTGACTCGATATACATTGCAAAATCTGTTAAGGTAGGTGTAGAGTTCGGAATCTGAGAGATGCCGATGCCGAAAATGGTCTACTTTTGGCTAAAACTGGCATT
>JAQGAC010001352.1:0-14320 GCA_034696585.1 Isotomurus maculatus | reverse complement strand
CCATGCCAAGATTGAACTCGGATCGGCTGGTGCAAAAGCTAAGCCCTTACCCTTGGGCTACGGAGGCTTCATATGAAGCATATGATTTTAGGTTCCTCAGTATCTTCTAATGTACTGCAAAGTACCATGTTGATCTTCTAGTAAGAGTAGCTTCCGTTTCCTTTACTTTTAATTCCTTACTTCCCATTCCTTTACTTTCAATTCCTTTACTTTCCGTTCCGTAACTCAAAGATAACAGTTTTCGTGCTTACAAATTAGTTTTCTGCTTTGTTCATCTGGCTAACTGCTTCATTCTCATGGTTTTGATAACTGATTTATTTATGGTATGCACTAATTATTCTGGTAAAATTCAGGCGTAGAGTATCCTGAGCAATTTTCATTGGGCAACCGGCCAATTCCACTTTTATTTATTGTGTCCGTACGAGCAGTTTGTTTTATGAAGCATTAGCTTAGAGCATATTTGATTATGTTTCTTGTCTGCATAGCATCCGTCTGTAGGAATGAAGCTTGCAGAAGTTTATAACTTTGAAAACATGAGACTGTTTCATAACTTTCCCGAATCAGATACAGAAATCAGCAAGTTAAGTAAAGGTATGACGTTTGGATGGCTTAGTATCCGTTATATTTGTGAATCAAACAGGACTACATGGCCCTACAGGCTGGTTGGGATTGACTCAAACACCCCTTTGCAATTTACCTGGGATAATTCTAGGAAGCAAATTGCAAACGACTTACAATGGACCGCTGTGAACGGCCCATACAAGTGTGTCTCTTATTACGAAAAGGGCCTCTGTGCAGTTCAGTGTAGTAATACTTCTGGTGTTATGGACCAACCGGGAACGAGGTTGGAGTTACAGTACATTTGATTTAGTGCATTAGATCAGAAAACTGTAGGAGAAAAATTATAAAGATTTGAAATATTTAAAAATCAAAACAAGTTTGATCTATCTATTTGAATATTTTAAAACATTGTTATTTTCATACTTATAGCGTACCCGCTCCTGAAATCATACAGTACTGTCCCATGCTTCATTACCATTCATGTGCACAATTCATTTAATTCATTTGTTCAAAGGAAATTTCCGTTCAGATGAAATTTTTGCAACGATATTCTCCTCCAATAGAGACTATGAATACTTGTGGACAGTTCGTAAGGCAAAATTTCTCTATTGCCGTTCAAACTGAAGTAGTTTCCTTTTGTACGGCATTCTCAAACCTATGATATGATTTAATGAGCATTGTGTCGTATCTATTGCCATTGAAGCCCCGCGTATAACATTAACAGGCTTGTCACACATTTCTAAGTACATTCTACACACTGGCTATCCATTTGCTTTTCACTCAACACTTGTGCATATAAGGTTCGGTTATAATATTTCCCACATGGACCACAGGAGTTTATTTCTGCCTCAAACACTCTTCCTCCATCTCGTTGATTTGCAATCATGTGAGACACTTAAAAATAAATATCCTCATACATTTCCAACCTTGCATGTTAGCACTATATCTCCTCAAATCCTCTTGAATCCAACAACCCAGATACTTAATCTGAATCAACGTGTACGCAAAAGTTTTGCGTCGAGTGTTACCATCTTTGTGGCACGTATCGCTCGAAATTATCACAAGAATTGTTTAAAAAGTATGTGGAAATTAATCCGAGACAATGAAGCCGGACATTCTTACGATATTTGCATAGCAGAAGCTATTTTGTTGGATCATCTAGCCAATTCTATGAATTTAAGCCTCACATCTCAATTACTAAAGAAGTTTAGGCATTATGGAAATATCCGGTATCCAGTGTTTCCACAGAAAGCGCTTGGTTGGATTGTAATCGATGGTTTAAAGGGGAACATATAATATTACAAGGAAGAACGGCCGGAGTCTCCAATGAATATTTCCACTTAACGTTGTGAAAGATCATTTCACATACTGCGACTTTTCTCTGGATAGACACGACGAGGTGTCTTTGCGGGCCTGTCTGACGGCTTTTCATAAGCACGTGTGGAACTTATACATTATAACAATTTTTATTGTAACGGTTTTAATATTTCGTGGGCGTATTTTTATTGTGAGGAAACAAAACAATTACAAACTTCTCTGCAACAAAGCAATCTTAACCACATTAAGGGCTGTTTTAAGACAAAACGACTCTTGTACTAATTTTGCTGTGTTTCTATTCACGCTTGGTTCATTTCTCCTGTCGATTTTATATGAAAACAAGGTTACTAGTGACCTGATTGCATCCAGAAAGTATGATGTTGTAAAAACATTAGAAAACTTACTTCATGACGGTTACAAAATATTCATTACGTTACAGTATATGCCAGCATACTTAAATATTTCTATGTCGGATCCCGTCGTTGACTTGATTATTCGGTCAAACGCGAGTGTGTTTGTTGCAGAAGAGGATTGGGAAGAAACGGAGGAGTTCTATTCCAGAAATATCGGTAACATTTCTCACAAAAGCGCTTTGATGGTTACAGGTAATTTGCTGAACACAAATGTTCATGTGAAGGATTTTAATGATATTTGTACTCAGGAACCGATAACATAATAAAGGAAACAGTGAAAATCATGTCAAACTTGTTGAAATAGCGATTGCCGTGCCACAGGGTGGCGGAATCTAAAGGCAACTACTTCGACGTTGTGGCTGTAATTGGATACATTGAAAAATATACTTCATATCATTTTCAAGCGTATAGAGAAGCAGGTTTAATTTCTTTTTGGAACGTGTCCGAGACATATTCCAGAGAATTAGCCTCAATGATGAATCGACGTTTCAGAATTCACAAGCTTAGTCAAGGACCGATGCAGCTATTACTTTTGAAAAATCTTACTCCTGTGTTTGGTGTTTGGAGTATATTGACAGGAATATCACTAGCTTATGCGTTGTTTGAGAACAAGGCGCTTATTTTCAATCATCTGCTAACTTTGATTTTCAAACTTAAACTTGTGTTTGGCAAAATTAGGCGTAATTTCCGTTTGGGCATTTGTAGTAATTTATCAGGCTCACGTTTCCTGCCGGTAAAAATAAAATTGTGATGCAAGCAAAAGTAGCAAACCTAATGGATACATGTTTAGCTGTTTTTGGCCCTGTGCAAAAGTGCACCAGGAAAAGTGCAGGTAGGTTCAAAGTTTTGAAGACGGGACTAATTTTCCTGTTTAGTCCGGGAGGAGTTTTTCCTTTTCAAAATTCTTAACCTTATAATTTTTTTCCAGAGCAAAACAATCAATAGAATGTAATGTAATATCCATAAACCTGAGAGAAGGTTCATATTTGCATTTGAATTCAATACTCAGCAGGATATCCTAAAGTATACAATCAATTGCATAGAAATCTGACACAGATTTGAGAGTGAAACAACGACATGAGTTAATTGATTACAATATACTCGAGTAATAAACTTATTAAACAGGTTCAGGGTTTAGTTATACTTCGCTTGAATTAAATCCAATGTTTTATTTTCAGAAGATTGAAATGTGGTGTTAATATATTTGAGTATTTAATTATGGCAATGTCTTTAAGCATCACACCTTTTTTATTCAAAAGCAATAAGTACCCTTGGTGCATGAATAAAAGCAATTCAGCAGCAAATTACTGATTCAAATTCTTCTGCTCACAAGTAAGTCTGCTATATGCATAAACTGCAATAAAAATATTTATGAGAAAACCGGTTAAGGCGACAAAATATATGTATGTTTTTTGTCATCACTTCTTACTGTTGCATCGTCCGCTGCATTTTAGCTGTTGCAGGAATTCAATCAGAAAGTAGCTATTTGGACAGCTATGTCAGAATATCAGGATCAGATGGAAAGCATCCTGGTTCTGTCAACATTTAAAATGCAAGCCCGGAAGTATACTGGAACGCAGTGACACTTCAGGAAATGCGATTTTCACTAGAAAACGTTTCTACTGGGTGAAATTTGAAAGCTTCTTTTTCTTAGACTTTTCTGTTCATAAATATCACACTACGTGAGGTCCGCTGAAGTGCAGACGCACGTTAACACTACACGCTACTCACAAGTCACAAAATAGCTACTTTACACAACTGCTGGACTTTAGTCGCCAATTATAAAAGGTCGTCTCATGATTTGGAAAATTGTACAAAATTGCAGATTATTATCAGATGGGAAATGACAGAAAACTCTTGTAATTACAGAAAATGTTTTATTAAATTACTAATTAAATCCCACATCCCCTTACTTGTCATGCAAATTTGAGCATATAATTTTCAAAGGACTATAATTACAGAATTCAGAGTAAATTGGGAACGGAATTATGAAACCTTACGATCGTAATCATGTGAGTTTAAAAACACACGAGCATTATTAAGGGTTTTTCATGTTTCATGAATACGAGTAAACAAGCATGGAAACCAACAAAATTTACAAAAATGTTTTTATGCAATGGGCTGACCATTATATAATTACAATTTAGAGGAAAAAATCGACCGTCTCTGGGATAAAACCAAAACTAATTAAGAAATAATATTTTAATATGTATGTACTTTTCGGTTCAGTGACAATCAAACTCTGCATGTAACCTGAAATCAACTAATAAACGTTCGTTTATTTACACTTTCCGTTTCATGTCTTTTGCAATAAACTAAACGGTAGGTAGACACTTTTCCTTGTGTGTGTTTAAGCATGTTTACTGAAAAAGAGCGTGTTAAACTAAGTATAGAAATAGTTAGTTTTTACATTTGATAAATGTAGGTTAACATTTTGCGTGATAATTAATAAGATAGTGTTTAATATTGCTAGCATGAAAGGATAGGCGTTTGCCACAAACAGATTCTACATACCATTTTACCATCGTTGCTAAAATAAAACGTAAACTCATTTTTAAATTTTCAGTCGTCCAAGTTCGCCAAACCGTACATTTGGATTTGTACATTTCACCCAAAGCATTTGCAGCCACACTTAAATATTATGCATTAAACCGGCCCATTTTTAAAACTGTGTCTAGCTTGCTATTTCTGGAACTAATCTTGATCATCGCTTCGCGGAAAGACGAGTAAGCTTGGATATCGTATGTCTGCGTCCTATGTCAGCGGCATTTTCTTAACGCATCTCAATATTTTTAACGAATAATGTAAGGAAATCCTGCACATATTTTATTCAGTCCTTGAAATAACAAAGCACAGTTTTTACGGTCTTCCTTCTTGAGTGAAGTTGGATTTTTCACAAACATTTATACAATATTAATGAGTTAGTGGAGCATGTGCCTAAAACATGCCGATAAATACTCCCATTACTTCCTACACAAAATTGTGTTCTTTTATAAGCAGTCAACCTTCAGGTTCGCAACGGTATTGAAAATAACGTTCATTAAGCAAATAATATCCTGGTCGTCTGTTGTCTGCAGATATAAAATATAAGGAATTGTCTAAACCGGAACAAAATGTGGTTCAAGGAAATACAAGTATCGAATTAGATTTTACAAACAGCGACATAAGTCTATTCATGCATTCAGTGTTCCTCAGCATCTAACAAAGTCCTCTCGTACTGAACTCCGAACTATTTTGAAGGTGGTTTGAAAAATACCACTCCGTCACACAATTATAATATAACATTTATTTCGGACGGAATCATTTTGATTTATTGTATCTAAAGCTTGCAAGGGATTAAAAGATTTTGTTGTGTTTGCGTTGATTGATGATGCTTCATCAAATAAACTTGGACAATAAAGCTAGGTTTTTTATTTTCGGTCAGTTAGATAATAACGTTTTCTAATGCATTGGACCATAAAATCCAAACAGGTTGCTGACTGCTTCTAAACCAGCATCAATTGCAGCTTTATTTCCAAAAATTTCATATTTCCTGCCTCAACATGTACATACCTTTTTATATAAAGACTTTCTTGTTTGATTTATTGATTTGCAGAGTTATAGCAGCAGATGTAGAACTAACTCTTCCCTTTAAGCTTCACGATTTTGCCCAAATCGTAGGTCCAGAATCCTACTTTCGTTTCTATTCTTTCGGCGTAGATTCATTAAATTTTCATGCTCCCAAGAGTCCCGTTGAGTTACTTGATCTTAAGAAGGTAATAAGCTTTTATGAGTTACGACACTTGAACAAATCTTTGGAGCGAAGAGCAAACAGAATTACAAAAATTGGAAGTAAGGTGATGTTGACAACTTTTTACATCGGCCATGAAAAAAAGATGAACGGTTTTATACAAGGATTGATTAAGACAGGAAATTATCATAACATAATTGACGCTTTACTATTCAGTGAAAGTTACTATTGGATTGATGTCAGTAACCATCGTCCTATCAAGTTTAGAATTAACACTCAGATCGCTATAGTAATAGCCCTGAATCCGCAAAGGTTCATTGAAAAACATCCTTGCCTGTCGTTTAAACTATCAGTCGAATCCAAGAATTATTTCTGGCCCATAGCTTCTGTAGCTTTAGAGGACTCGAATAAACCAATGCAAAAAGCAACCCAGACAAAAGCAACGGTTTGTGTGAGAAGGGATCTAACAGAGTCCAGGAGAGGTTGCTTTAACACCCATTCATTCAGCATTCAATTTGTAGTATACCTAGCTTCAAAGGGGGGACGATTGAGGTGGCATTTGCATGGCTTTGATTTTGTGCGCCTTATGTATAATTCAGTTCAGAATTCAGCCGCTAGTAGAAAAGAATTCAGTCAATATCAGATCAGGATCTTGAGCAAATCACGTCGACGAAGGTTAAAGGACTTAAAAAAAGAAGCTGTGCATCAATTTCTTGCGGAAATTAAAGGCTACCTATGGACTGAAATTGAAATTTATATGGTAACAGATATACTATCCAAACTAAACTTTACACAGTCCCAGAAAGAGACTACGTTTCTGTATATAAGTCCCCCACGGTAGCGTATTTATTTGCACAATCAAAAGCAGAGAAGGGAATTTTATCGGGACGGAGAAGTTGCTGGAGCCAAATTTGAAGAATATTGGGCAATCACTTGTTACAGAATCCCAACCTTAACGTTTTCTATGTACCAAGCCCCATTTGAACTGCGGATCTGGATAATGTTGCTAATATGCAGTGTGATTCTCATAACTTTCTTCAAGGTTTATTCAAAAATGGTGCTAAAGGATACACATTCATTGGCGTTATTCTTTTTCGGCAACTCCGTTAATAACGGCAGCAATGTGCCCTCGATTATTTGGAATGGAAAGATATTCAAGTTGACCTGGACACCTTGGATATTCACCTGCGTCATCCTGAACAATTGTTATATCAGTCTACTAATTTCGGATCTTAATGCACCCACAAGTGGCACAAAGATCACAAATTTTACGTCAGAAATTCTTTGTGATCACAATCTAGGAATCAGCGGCTTTTATAACCTTAGTTATTATCTAGATTCATTGTATACATCTGCCGGGAAAAATAACATTTCGAAGGATGATATAGATGGATTTATCAGTTCACCGGCGTATAAGTATTTGTCGCTAAACGCAGATCACGAAAAATTTAATGCAGTTTTCAGTTTCTGGAGTCCCACAGCAATTTGGGCAATACTAGCTCAATATAACAGATCGCTTGTCGCAGGACTGCTAACTCCGTTTCAAATGATGAAAACCCTGCAAATGCATAATCAAACATTTCTCGAACAGTTTCAAAACGATTCTTCGTGCTTCAGCCTTCTTTCGCCACCTACGACTACCGGCTCGGAGTTTTTTAATACTGCGGCAATAAATTACGCATTTGTTCATGTGATATTGTCAGCACTTAGGCAATCCGAGGGGGAATATGCAAATGCAATTTCCAAATTTGTTCAACCAAAACAGCGACATTATCCTCTACTGTCCAAAGCGTTTCCTCTCGTAACTGAAAACTTTATGGGAATACGGGAAATAAAATCGTACCGTCCATTCATTCAGGAAGTTGCAACGGAAGATGAGCTTTCCAGTTGTGGAAAGTCTGTTTTTATAGCTACAAACCACAAAATTAACGAAGAGCTAAAATACTTGCAAGCAAATTATCCAACACTAGATTTTTATAAATCACAAGTTCCTTTGTTTAGCACAATTAAGGGTTGGGATTTCCGAAGTTACATACGAAATATGTCCACAGTTCCCTGGTACATTGATATGTATCATGGTGAGTCAGGTATTGCAAATCATTTGGAAGCATTGATGTCTGCTATGGATATGCCACAAAGAAGAAATTACACATTGACTTCAGCCAAAAGTCGAAACGTTATGCCTTTGTCATTACTGGGACCTGTTCAAACAATATTCATCATCTATCTGGTTGCTTTGATCTCTTGCATGATTACAATCACTTCAGAATTTGGTTGGAATCAACAAATATTTCGAAGTGTTTCACTAATCGTGAGAGCAAGATTTCACGTGGAACGAGGTTTTTACGAAAGGAGCAGGTATGACTTGCGTAAGGCCGTAGCGATAATTGGGAATATTACTCGATTGAAAACGATTATATTCCTGTTCCGTTTCTCTGATGTTACTTACAACTTCAAAAGAACTGCTTTGATGTTAAGATTAAACTTGTATAGAATAAACAGGTCTGTGCAAACGTGTTGGGTCAAATGAGCCAACATTTGAGTATTACGTTATAAATGTTCCCTTGCGTGCGTTTGTAGCTGGCTATAATGAAAAGGAGAGGTGATGATTTGTGAACTACAATAATTGGAGGAGTCAGCTCGTTAATCTTGCATAGCAAACTATCATTCATACGGATGTTTAAAGTATTAAACTGGGCTTAAAGTATTAATAGAACTAATTAAAACTTCATCTAAATTCAGAATAAAATATCACTCGTAATTGAACGTTTATGTGATGAATTGGAGGACAGAGGTGATTCGTTTCGAAAGTTAAAAAGTTGCTTGCTAGTTAAATTGTATTGATATAAGGTATTGTGGCCTTCATTTGTATCTAAAGTGTTTACTACCTCTGCGTAGTTTCCGAAATTATTGTGCATTGAACAGTATGTCTACAGCATGCACAAACGCTGTGTCTCGTTTGGAAGTTTCGTTCAGATTTTGTGGGTATAGTCACTCTAAATAAATCCGATTTTCAACATACGAAAGAAATAGAAGCCAAAAGAAATTGGATTTTTGTAGTAAGGAACTCTATTCCAGAAAAATTAGAATACAAAACTAGAATGAAACTTGACGAATTGAGATTTCCCTTTCATTTATTTGTCTCTGTTTGCATGGCTTAAGAATACACATGATCAGAAGAAGGACACACAGTTTAATGTGTCTCTAAAGAAGCCCTGATATGCGTACATCCAACAAATTTTAGAGAGCATCGGTTTTAATTAAATTTTGACTTAAACTTTAATTAAGTCAAATAGTGTTCAGGAATTGCTAAATTTAAAAGCAAAAGTCCATTACATTAACAATCAAATGTTATCTGATGAAATTTTCTGGTGTATTATTTTACACATTAATGTATGTTAAAGTTTAAACTGCAACTGATTGAAGGAAAGCCTACTAATATGCTGTGGCACAAAAAGGTCTCTAGTGTCTACAGGGAAAGGTGCGCACACGAAGCATAAGTAGTATTCTAACAGTTTCCGTGAATCATACGTATCCATAGGTCTTTTTTTATCCAGTTTTTGTCAATTAAAGAATTATACATTAAAGCCCATGTTTTGTTTTTTTTAAACAAAATCAATCCAGCCAAGTTAAATTTCTTTTGAGGGATATCTTCCTTTTTCTTGTAGTTATTAACACGCATTATTTCATGGAAAAGAGTTTCCTTATAATCTTCAGAAAATGATCTCCTTAAAGGTTTCATGAGCTTCGTAAGGTTCCTTAAACGTTTTGTTATTTCATTTGTAGATCTAAACTTTGCTTCAATTGTTTTTATTTGTTCTTCCATATTTGTCTCCGCTAGAGTTCCACAGGATTCAACTGCATCATCGTACAGGTGGACTCGTAAGAATGGATACGTCTCAGGGATTTCTTTTTTCAGTCGATTTTTATGCGTAAATTTTCCACTATTATGAAGTTGTCCAAGGGACTACCAATAATATTTCCCTTGAATATATACAACTGAATGATTCTCTTGTTTTTTCAAAACTTCATGGACGTTTTAAAATTGACAACATACCGCAAAACATTACGTTACGTAATATTAACGTATCTCTCCACACTAAAGTCCGTTTTAGTCCAGATTATTTTTCGATGGATTACAACAGCCTTCTTTTACTGATTCTTAATCAAAAAGCAAAACGATTTTAATATGAAATTCTGTAGAGATTATTATTTTTGTTAGCACGAAATCCCACCCACACTCACGTTTCGGTTTCCACAAGTTTTGGTTAGCTTCCCAAGCCTGTAATGTAATATGTTTGCGACTAATTCCACCTGGCGATGACCATTTAATTTATTGTGACTATATTCGGGTAGTGATCGAATGTCTTTGATAGACTGGTCGATCTCTGTTTCCAATCTTCTTTATCAGAGGACTACGAGGTAATTGATTATGAGATAATCAGTAATACTTGATTCAGTAGTAAACCGTGGGACAGCGACGTACATGCCGCGACACACATGCCTTGCGACGCACATACCGCGACACACACGCCTTGCGACGCACATGCCTCCCGACAAAAATATAAATTGAAAAAAGTTCTGAAAATACATGTGTATTTTTTATACAAATTTATCGTTCCACGTCCTTTATTCCTACGTTAGTCTTATTATAGTCCAACGACGCAAAACCGTAAACCGTTTACTATAAACGACTATCGATACTTCAAATGGTTTGGTTCTTGATTAGATTTGTTGACTGGCACGAATAGAAAGACGGTTGAGAGTTTCACAGATTCGGCAAAGGATCATTTTAGGAGTGCCAGTGGAGGGTGAGCCTGAGGATCAAGATAAAGAGGAGGACTGATGAGCATATCCAGAACTGGCCGTAGTAACTGGAGCACGTCTCGCATGAACCTAAAGAACATTAAACGCAATTTCTTTGCAAACGTTTTGATGCAAATGCGTGAGAAATCTGCCAAATTGTCGGTAGTGAATAAAATAAAAAAACGAAAAACATTATTTGCATGATTCCATGTACTAAAATATGCCAGCCTAAAAGGACAGTTTTAAAGGACTTCCGCGTTGAATGAGATTAAGCTATGCGCAAATATTAATAAATTATTCGTGAGCAAATGTGGTAAAGTCAGAAAACCTGCGGAACTTCATTACCATCATTTCCTACATACATATCTTGCCTGTTGCAGGAAATCGATTTCAAATCAAGCAACTGTTTGCTAACCTTGCCAGAATGTCTGAACACAGTTAATCAACACCCCGGTTTGAATTATGGATAAATAGGACCTTGTAGTATAGACCAGAAAACAATGTCAGTTCAGGAAATGGCACAATATTTTTATACTTCACTGGAACAAAACAAGCTTTCTTAATTAATCTATGTTATCAGTTTAGCGCGGACTCCTTCAAACCTCCCACATAGCCTACTCAGCAAAGGGGGTATAAAACGCTAACAAACTACCGTGGTTTCACACTCTTGTAGTACGAAGCGCTGTGTATTCGTGCTGTTGTCAATAATACAGTTTTGTGGATTCATTATTACTACATGTTATCCTTGCTAGCTTTGAATTAAAAATACAGGAAATAAATAGTGACTAAAACAGAAACATCATTGCGTAAGTCGAGATACTGAAATAGTTTTGGATGTTCCTTGCATCGACGAAGGTCTCTTGATTATACAAAACTAGTCTCCTTCGTTGTACATAGGATGTTTTGCGAGATGTAAGCTGAATTTACCTCCGATTTTAACAATAATACTCATCCCTATCACGAAAAACGATGGATGGGAACAGTTGATCCTAAGTAATTTCGTATTTATATCAAATTCAGTGTATTTATTTATTTCTGCCACAAAACAGACGCCAGGTTCTGGTTTAACTTACTAAATCTATGTATATTTCCTAAGTCAAAATGAACTTCTACCTATGTATCCAAATTTTGTTCTTTTATCTTCATTTTTCAGAGGGTTACCAGCTTAATGTTAAACTAAGTTTGCCATTTAAGCTCCACAAGTTTGCAGAAATTGCAGGTCCACAATCTTATTATCGATTCTACGTTTTGGGGTTAGAGTCTGTAAATTTCCATGGGCCTAGAAATCCTGTCGAGTTGTTGGATTTAAAGGAGGTTCTAAAACGTTACACTTTGCCTTACAGAAACAAAAGTTTGGGTCCAAGAGCAAACAAAATATCAAAAATTGGAAGCAAGTTAATGTTCACAGCATTCTTTATAGGCAGTAAAAATAACGTAAAGGCATCCATAAATTGGATGGTTCAAAAAGGATGTTTTCATGACGTACTTAAGGACTTAATGCATGGTGAGGGTTATAATTGGATCTCTGTTAGTGGAAGCCCCGCTATTAGATACAAAATGGACACGCAAGTTGTTATTATTATAAGCCTAGTCCTTAATCAAAATAAAATACATGGGAAAGTTCGTTTACCTATCCCACTGGCAGCAATTGTCTTGAGTAACTTCTGGCAAAGTGCATACTTAAGTATACGTGAGTCAAAAGTTGAGTATACAGATCCACTGAAAAAAGTAATTGCACAATTTTGTATTAATTCGGATCTGGCACAACGGGAATGTGATCCAGTATGCTTCAAAATCAAATCACTAAGCATTCAATTTATACAGTCTGCATTATCAAAAAGGCAACTTATGAAGTGGGTCTTGAATGATTACTTCTTTCAACGTGTGCAGCTTAGTTGGGTTACCAATTTGATGAACTCTGGTTTAAATAAAATGTTTTTAAGTCTGTTAATGAAAAAGAGTCGCGAAAGGATTCCTAACTTGAAAAACGAACTCGGACATCAGATAATAATTGAAAACAGAGGCAACCGATGGACCGAGTCAGAACTATTTGTGGTGGTAGATATATTATCCAAACTAAACTCTACAATTGCACTGCATGGTACTCGATTTAACGAAGTGAGTCCTCCAATGGAATATGTGAAACTTGATTTATTTGTCGATGATGAATATATTTTTCATGAGCAGCAAGTTGCTGGAACAAAAATAGAAGAATATTGGGCAATTACATGCTACAGAAAATCAATCCTAACATTTAGTATGTACCAAGCTCCATTTGATCTGAGTATCTGGATAATGCTGATCATAAGCAGCACGAGTTTGATAACTTTCTTCACGATTTACGCACAAGGTTGGCTAAAATGTGGACACAAATTGACATTATTTTTATTCGGCAATCTTGTCAATAATGGCACCAATGTTCCCTTAGCTGTATGGAACGGAATAATATTTAAGTTGGCCTGGACACCTTGGATATTCACTTGCGTCGTCATAAACAATTGTTACCTAAGTCTACTGATCTCTGACTTAAATGCACCCACCAGTGGCACAAAGATCACAAACTTTACAGCAGAGATTCTTTGCAACTTCAACCCTGGAATAATAAGCTTCAAAAACTTCAGCTCCCACTTGGATTCGTTCATTGTGGCAGCCCAGAATGCAAAAATTTCTTTTCATGTAGTTGATCAAATTTTGAGTTTAACAAAATACAGAAGAGGGGCAGTAAGTGACGACCAAGATAGATTCAACGCAGTTATTAGTTTCTGGAATCCAGCTCAATTTTGGGTAGAACTATATTTTGAGTCACGAAACATTGATCTATCCAATCACCCTGAAGCTGTTCAGTTTTTTAAAGATTCTTATGTATTTCCTTTGATTGAAATTCTGCTGCAAAATCAGATAGCACTTGAAAGGTTTCACAATGATTCATCTTGTTTCAGCCTTTTATCTCCGCCTACTACTCGTGGCTCAGACGTTTTTAATGCCGGAAGAATCAACTACGAACTAATACTTGTGCTATTGGCCGCTCTCAAACACTCTGAAGGTGAATTCACTAATGAAATCATGAAATTCATTCAACCAAAGCAGAGACATTATCCGCGACTATCAGAAACCTTAAATGTTTCTCTTGTTACTCAAAACTTCATGGATCTTCTAGAGTTAAAGACATACCGGAAGTTCGTCCAGTAAGCAGCAATAGAAGATGAGCTGTCCGCGTGTGGGAAGTCAGTTTTTATCTCTACCACACAAAGATTTCAACAAGAGCTTACTTACCTGCAAAGCAATTATCCAAAGCTAGATTTTTATAAATCAAAAGCTCCTTTGTTTGGCATAATAAGGGGGTGGAGTTTCCACAGGTATGTCAGGAAAATGTCCAGATTTCCCTGGTGTATCGACATCTATTACGGAGAGTCTGGTATTTGGAATCATTTGGAGTCATTAGTATCTAGCTTCGATCTCTCCCAACGAAGAAACTACACGCTAAATTTAAGGA
>JAQGAC010001351.1:0-14324 GCA_034696585.1 Isotomurus maculatus | reverse complement strand
TTAATGAGCTTTCAAATACACTTTCAATTACTTTATATTTGCTCTTGAAAACTTGTTAGGTGGCACTGAGTGCTGCTGCTCGTTTTCTAAATGAACATTTATTTATAAACTAGCTTCATAGGTTTAATTTGGTCAGAAGTCAGAGTTGATTAAATATCAAATTTTCTATCAAGTGTAAGGTATCTACGAATTTTCTAACTGCTACGATTTTTTCAGGAATATACTTTATAGAATAGAGTTTCGAATTTTCCGAGATTTCCTAGAATATTCCAAACCAAACCAAATATAAAGGCTGGCTCTTGTAAATTCTGATATTCGCAAGCGTTACTTCGAACTGAACAGACATATTTTTAATTTGATTGCATTAAATTTGCAAAGTTTCTTCAAAGTCTGCTGATTGTAATGTCTCTGGAACAACTATTAATCAAGTATGATTAAAGGTATCCTACCTGTTCGTTATCACGTGAAACACAAGATCATAGAACATTTAAAGATCGGCACAAAGCAATCTGAAGTAGCAGTAAAAGTGAAAAATAGCTTTCGGAATGATTGCTTTTGAGAATTCGCAAGCTAAAGCTTAGGAAAAAGCTTTTACCTCTAATTATAGTCAGCATCTTTATATCTTTATATAAAAATATAATCTCTTGGATATTTCTCTAATCAGAGATACCTTTCCAGCTTTAGACTGTTCACTAGTGTTTCTTAATTAGCAGTAATTATAATAGTTAATACTACCAACATTAAGCTACAAGCTCCTACTAGCAATGAAACATAACAAGCAAGGCTTCAACTTAGCTATAGTTGATAGTTAAGTTCCTACTTGGTTTTATTACTAACTCATCAACTCCTCACACACTAACAGAAACCAAAAACCTCTTTCTAGATGATCTGAACAAAACAACAGCTAATTTCTAATTTCGTCGAAATTCTTTCTTTGAGTTCTCTACTGACTTCATTCTGTACTCTTCTTGCTACAGTCTATCTATTAGTAGTTTTACTTTGGAAACTCTTCAACCCACTTTTTTCAACACGTGCATGAACTTTGTTATTTTTAAAATAGTAATCTTCTTACAAACACTAAATTCGTATTGTATTTAAATCCCGTATTATTTCTTAAAATACTTCCTTGTAGAAATTTCTACAATTCTGTTTGTCTGATTTTTGTGATGATGTGAATTTAATCGGAAGTGTGTATTAATGAGTCTCTTGTGCTTTACAGGAATACAGTGTCCAACTAACTTTTAGAGAACAATGGCTGGATGACCGATTGAGATTTGACCATCCAAACAGTAAGTCCAACCCTGGTAATACAGCATCCCTCATCATCACTACTACACACTTTATATCTACCGAGTATCCTAAATATAATTAAACTTAAAAATGTGACATACTGTGGAACCCTCCAACCTTCCACAGTGGGTAAAAGATTTTTAAAGGCCTTAAACAGTAGAACACGTCAATTTACACGTAAATTTGAATTGAGAGGATGAGCAGATGATTCTTCCAAAGAATTGCAGGTTATTATGGTCAGTTGAACTTGTTTTTACTATTCTGTTTCAAACAATCGATGTGACTTGTTTGCCTGGAAATGTCACTTTCACTGTCGCTTTTTCTTTTGTGATTTTATGTGCTGTTTGTCAATTCGTTTGTCAAGGCTCTTTCACCAAACAACATATACGACATGCACTTGATGTGTGGCATGAAGCACTTTTGTATTCTATTCTTGAACTCTTCCTGTGTCCGTGTATATCTTTTATCTCTCTCTATATAGACACATTTCCACCAAATATTTCTAACACCTGTTTGCTGTCAGCAACCATTGACCTGAAGAGAAATCTCTCAAGGTTGCGTTTCATGTTAAATCAATAGGGTTTTTATAGGTCTTTCTTAAAAAATATTTTCCCCTGTGAGAAAGCAAGATAAATTAATATTAAATGCGTTCGTTCGACCGTGTGTCATGAAACTCATTTGTCTCTTGATTCCACATTTCACACGTTAAAGTCTGCAAATGACGTTGTATGCTTTGGGTTTGCAGCATCAAAGCATCAAATTGATGCAGTTGTTACAATGTACACGCGTGACTGTCCATGACACTGATTATTATCCCATGCATGAAACTTTCTCCAAACACCTGTGATTACAAGCGCCACGCCGAGTACAACTAGACGAGTTGGAAGCTGCTGTGCGAATTACTAGTTAGAAATTATGTTGCACTCGGAGGAGGGCTATTTATTGATCGTCATGTATGAAATAAATCACAGGGAGTCCAGAGGCTCCGGAGAGAAAGAGAGATCCCGGAGTGACATGTTGGGTGTTACGCAACAAAGGCTCATTTAGTTTGTGTCACATTATATAAGCTTCCTTTTTTTACATCGTTAGATATAATGAAATCCTGCCGCATCTCTCCTGCTAAGGGACACACACATCATCGCATCTATTTCAAAATTGTATTGCTTATTTCACATTTGCACTGAGGAATGATGACAATAATACAAATGGAATGGGCAAACCATCTTACAAACCTTCCATGCGATTTGTAAATCGTAGTTATTAACAACAAATGGCGTGCGGTGAAAGGATTCGATTTAAGGCAAACTGTTTAATTTACGTTTCACCGCATTACTTTCCACGACTTGTGACTAGCACACCTCAAATTTATGAAGATGGTTGGGAGGAGGGTGGATGGCTGTTTGCATGGACTCCACGAGATACTCGCCATGAGTTGGTGTCTGAAGAAACTGGGTGAAAATTTATATCCATTACAAGTTGGAAGTTAGTTAGCTACATTGAACAGAAAGTGAATAGTACGTAGGTGTAGACAGGGAGAAAGTACATTTTGCGATGCAGGCCACACACACACACACAGAGGAGGTCCCTGGATTATTACCATAATAATAGTACTCTTAATCCAGGTTGTCATTTCTCCAAAAATATCGCTATGGAATTCTGCTAGCGAATGTCTTCTTAATTTAATAATAACCTACTGTGGTAAACTTTCCTCGGAGCTTCCTTTCACCCAAAAATCGTAGGGAGCAATGTGTTCCCATTTGCAAACTTTCCATGTAACTTTTGCACTCAACGCAGCAGCCTTCTTGTGACACGCTTTTAGGTCTCCTATATATTATCTCCCCCGTATATCGCGATTTACCTCGGAAGATACTACGAACACAAGGGTTAATTAACTTCTGTTCAAACTTGTTATATATCGACGCATTTCCGTCTCGTCAGACACCTTTCCCTGTCAGTGGAGGAGATCCAATTAACTGCAGAATTATGTTCGCAGAATTTTAGTGGAACAAACTGTTAGCTGTTAAGTGAGGTAGACTAGAAAGTAGGGCCCTTGAATTACATCACATATTACAAGTATGACATAAAAGCTATATGGTGTAATATGTGTTAGGAGTCTTTTATGGTTTTGTATCGCGTAGAGAGACGAGGGAAGAGTTTTCTATCTCTATTCTGAGCACCACACACACCACTGCTGCCTGTTTTATCTCTATGAAAGCACCCGCAACATATAATACTTCAAGTTTTATTGTGATAAAGAAGAATTAGTTTTCATTTCTTCGTATACTCCCTTTGTGCTCTCAAGGTTTCTTTTCTGGTGTTGAAAGAAAGTGTATTGTGTGTATCGCTTGAAATACTTGGCGTCTTATTTTCTGAAACAAGCTACACTACACACATATATCTTCAAGTAATATCCTAGCACTGTACATTTTGTTCGTATATATACACACACACTGCTACCCTGACGAGTTCTTTGCGGCTCACTCACTGAGAGATCAAAGGAGAGACAAAATGAAAGAAATAGAAAGTAGATCGAATGAGCAGAATTGTAATACAACGGCGGCCACCAGCATAAGCACCGCCAGTATATTTCATCTCCCAAGTTAAGGAGTTTTAGGAAGACATTTTCTAATCGTATCATACGATCATGGTTGGATTCCACGTGCACACTTTCCACTACTTTCTTTACAATTTCCTACAACAATTGTTGTGACTAAGGCCCACGACACACCAAACCATCTTTCGTCTTTTCTTGATGAATTCGCGAGATTAGCAATTCTAGGAAATAGGAAAGAATCCTCCAAAGTTTGTTCATTCAATGTGAACTCGGGTTTCTTCGCTCCACCATCGTATTAGAAAATAAGAATGCTTTATTAATTACTGTATGTCAAACTTTCAAACTTGTGTCACCCTTATTGCATTTTTTTATTGACTTGTACCCTCCGAGCTTGTTAATTTTGCATGAGACACATCCATACAATATGGGACTGACGATGATACATGTCGTTAAATTGTTATTTGTAATTATACGGGACTGACATCATTAAGAGACTTTCGAAGAGCAGTTTACTTTCTCTCAGAACAATTAACACAAAGTTTGGATTTCCTTACTTGTTTTACTTTTTACTAACAATTAAGTAAGTACAGTTAACAGACACACTATATACTCCACCGCTGCTTAAAATCCATCGCATACAATACTCATTCACATTGTAACAGAGAAGTTGTTGAATCAATATGGAGAGTAGGACAAAACAACTGAGTTTCGAATAAAAGATGAGTCAACTAGACTCTTAAGTATATATGAGAGGAGAAGTAAAGAGTCGGTGTGTTGTTAAGTTGGGACTTTTGTAAACTTTTTAGGTAAATTTGATGCTACCAACCTTCGGTACCTGACGTTGACAGAATCCGCTCGAGTGTGGATGCCGGATCTGTTTTTCTCGAATGAGAAACAAGGCCACTTGCATAATATCATTATGCCCAACGTCTACATTCGGATCTTCCCTAATGGCGAAGTGCTTTACAGTATTCGGTAAGTTTGGTTCACACACCTTCGGCTACGCGAACTTTCCATTCGATTAAGTTAATACCCGTGGATCCCGTCTTCCTCTTCTGAGACATCAATGATGCGTTCACTTTACATCTCGCTATTGACCAACCATCGCCCTGTTCATCCTTTGCTAAAAACTGAGATCCTCTTTGGGTGGTGGTGGGAGACAGGAAAGCAGGAGAAAGCAGATTATTGTGCCTGCTTGAACATTGAATTATGAGTCTGAGTTGTATGTGGTTGTGATACCCCGGAGCAGTGGCAAAATTTACAGCTGACTACAATCTACAACTCTCTGACTATCTAACACCAAAAACGACTACTTAAAACAGCTTCCTGTCACACACCACGAGTTATGTTTGCCCTCCTCTCTTACTTTAGTCCTACACCCGTCCTAACTCCTAACCCTCTTCTCTAAGACCTTAGGCTCCATTTACTTTCTCCAACACAATATATTTTAGTTCATTACCCAGCACAATAATGCGCCTACATCCGCGTCTTTTCTATACGACACACACATACACACAGATATCTTCGTATCTTGTGTATGTAGCTATAATATACATTTTATACGTCTTCATTGACGTAGCACCCCGGCCCCTAAAATTCTGCAGAAACTGGCAACTCACAAATACTTTCGCGGTACATAAAATCCTAGTCACCTTTCGGAAAACACTGAGAAACACGAACTGCGGTTCTTCAGGTTTTAATCGGGTTTTGTCTCTAAAGAAAGAACAAATCAAGTGAGGTTGGCACACGAAGATAATATATATTAAGTGTGTACCAATGAAAAACAGTAAATTGTGGAAGGAGACCTAAGTAAGGAGTGTGTGTGGGTTTAAGTGTATTGAGACATTATAGAATTGCGTTAAGACTTGTCGGGAGTATCTTCAGAGAGTGAATATGTCTCTCTGTGATGTAAGTATGCATTCTGGTAGAAACAGGGCCGCACGGAGGATGAATAAATTATACGAATGCTCATGTGAATAGAAAGTTTGGGCAACCACCAACAAAGAAACAATATCCCATGACACGTTTGAAAAGCAGCTCAGGTAGTTTGGAGTGTAGTGAAGACTTGGCTTATCTCTGTGAGCGTTTTCACGAATGAGATGCGATGTTTAAAACATACTAACAAACAGCACACGTATTTCCATAACATTTTCTGCCATTGAGATTGAAGTCCGTTTGGCTTGCGTCGCAGTGCAGATGGTTGAACAGACATCCATTTGTTTTCGTGACTGACCTTTAGAGACATTTAGATTGACAAGGAAACAGACTACTACTAAATACCTCTTGTGCATATTGCATCCCTTTGCAATTTTAATAGTAGGAGACTTCGGAACGAGCGTCACACCTGTACACACGTTTTACTGCCAAATGTCAGGGAGGAAAGTTGGGGAGAGAAAGCTCCAGGCTCCAATATGTTCTACTTGTACGTGATACGAAGGAAACACAGCGACTATATGAATGTATACGAACGTGCATTGTTCCGATCTGAATTTACAACCTGAAGAGGACTACTATTAAGTATTGCGTAGATTTGGATGTAAAAGGCCGTGTGTTCTATTATGAGAAAGTTCTTTCACTGAAGCTCAGGAGAGTGGAAAGCTCTTCTTTACTTAAGCAGCATCCTCTGAAGAGTACAAGTTGAGTAGAGGAGCGTTTTATTTGTGTATTGTACCCTTCCTACCTGCCTTCTCTTCACAAATCCTCCCTGACCCTTTGTGTGCGTTTTTGTTTTGAAATGGCAAAAGTCGAGTGTACAGGAGAGACGAAGGAGGAGTAAAATATTTTCATTTTACTAGCGACCTAAACCTAAACACATGACTGTGAAGGAGAAGACACCACAGGAATTGGAGATGATTGGGTTTTTTTCAAACAAGGGTGTAGTTGACATTTTCTTTTTAAATGTGGCACTTAAAAAACCTGAATTTGTAAGTTGAAAGTTGAAAGGTAGCAGGTCCACTTCAGAATGTTCAGAATGTTCAGAATGTTGAGACTTTGCCTTTTTTTGAATTCCGATTTTCCCGTTCAGTTGTGGATTTCATGACGTAAGCAGTAGCACAGCAGTAGATGTTCGAAGTACGAGTGCAATGTAAAAAGCAAGAGAACTTTCACCGTGGCTTTCTTTTTCAGCGTTTCACAATAGGAGAAAATGAATCCTACAAAATTTCTACGCGTTCCTTTCGTCACTCACGTTACATCATCCGACCTGTTCCATGTGAACAGTGAAGAATAGCTCTCCAGTGGTTCGTCATACATTCATAATACTATTCACCTCACTTCTATTGCTAAACCTATAGAAAACTGAACTAGAAGCAAAGCTGGCTCTCTTGTATGTATTTTAATATCTGAAATCATTTGTTGTGTATGGTAGATGAGACGCTCTTGATTCTAGAAATTCTAGATTGATTTTAATATAGTATGAAGACAAATATTCGTTCTAAGGCTTATGCATGCTTCTCCTGTGGCCTTTAATACGAAATCCAAGATAACAGAGAGAGAGAGGAGAAAGTATTTTGAAAAAATATTGATGAGGATTCGCAATTCTGTGGTGTAGTAGTCTCGGGAGAATCTTGTGGACACAAATGCCACTCACACACACTTTTGTTGCCACACATATTAGAATCCCATAAGAATGATTGTGGAGTACAAAGCTCATCAGTCACGGACAAAAGGAAAGTTGCGGATCTGAAAGACACTCAATAGCTATCTGTGTTCGCGTACTTATTGCCTGTCCATCCATCCTATCAAATATCCTTCTCTGCCTCCTTTCTCCTCAGAATAAAGAACGTGTCTCCACGACTGCAAGTATACCAGCCAGAAGAAGAACCTTTTATCATGTTTTATGCTCTCCTCCTGATTCCCCGAATTTCCTCTGGGAAAGAATATTTCTTCTTCTACATTATTGACTATCATTTTTCATTTCTATTTTTCAACCAAATATACAACAGTTCCCTCAGAGCTCCTTTCCTTCTCCCATTTCTGGGTTTTATGCCTTGCCAATCTCGTCCTAAGAGAGCAAAGAGAGAGGCCCTATTTATTAGCTCTCCTCCCGCGTATAAATCGTATGTCAGATTAAGTGTATCGCATCATGCATACTTAACCAAGTGAGTCATATATGACTTATTTCTTGTTGACCTTATTCCTTAATCCGTTGTTTGTGTACTCTGGGTCTCTCGGACTGCCACTCGGTTTAGTCGTCCTCCATAAATGCCCGTCTTCTTCATTCATTCGAATAACATCCGGTGATTCTATGAATTTCAGAATTTCGCTGACACTATCATGCCCCATGATTTTGAAACTCTATCCTTTGGACAAACAGACCTGTTCACTTCGTATGGCTAGTTGTAAGCTACTCTCTGTTTATTCTATAGATTTGCTTTGAATTATGTATGTGTATGCCTTCATCGCCAGCTGGTCTACTTAAGTCGATCATCTATTCCTTCTGCTCTGCCTGCTTTAAAACACAAAGTCTTTCTCGCTCACTTTCTCCTCACAGACGGTTGGACTACAGAAGATTTAATTTTCAAATGGAAGCAAGCCGACCCTGTGCAAGTGACATCAGACCTCCACTTGCCTCGATTTGCCCTCGAGCAGTTCACCACCGACTACTGTGACAGTCAAACAAACACAGGTAAAGTTTATGGGCCCAATGTGTCATCCTCAGAAAAGTCAGAGTGAAAGTTGCGATGCACAGAAACGGAGTAGATTGATAACCAGGCTCTCTCGCGTGTTTTCCTCCACACGCATCCGAGGAAAGACGTGTGTGTGTGAGTGAGTGGAATGTTGGCTCTCGAAATGTTTTGCTAAGCCTGAACTGTCACATGAGAGATATGAGAATATTTCGTCGTCAACAGATATTAATGCCTTTCATGAGGATGAGGAGGAGGTTCATAATGTGCCATTAGTAACTTTCACTCTCTTTGGCGAAGTGGTTTAGTGATTTTGTGTAGGGTTTAACGTGAGGTTTGGCTTTGCAGGCGTGTACAGTTGTCTGCGAGTGGATTTGCTGTTCAAGCGGGAGTTCAGTTACTACTTAATCCAGATTTACATTCCATGTTGCATGCTCGTGATCGTCTCGTGGGTCTCCTTTTGGTTGGACCAGAGTGCAGTTCCAGCTCGTGTCTCGTTGGGTGTGACAACGCTACTGACAATGGCAACTCAAACCTCCGGCATCAACCAAACGCTTCCACCTGTTTCGTATACAAAAGCTCTGGACGTGTGGACCGGAGTTTGTCTCACTTTCGTGTTCGGTGCCCTCCTTGAGTTTGCCCTAGTGAATTACGCCTCCCGTTCGGATCAACACCGAGAGAATGTGAAAAAGCAGCGTCGTCAGTGGGAACTAGAACAAGCTGCAGCGTTAGAAGCAGCAGCAGCAGTTGCAGCAGCCGATCACATGGAAGACGGTACAGCCGTCTTTGGCATGGTACGTTTTGTGGACGATTCTGTATCTCTAAATAACTCAAATGCAAGTCTTTTCTTCTTTCACTCTCTCACTAATCATTGCACCCCATTTGGGTGGCCTCAGGTTAAACTAACCGATTTTATGTTGCAGAAGCCCCTTGTGAGACACCCAAGGGAAGCATTAGCGCTTGACAAAGCTCGTCAGTGTGAGATTCACATGGCTATGGCCCCAAAACGCGAAGGATGTGCTCGGACGTGGCTGTCCAAGTTCCCGTCGAGGTCTAAGAGAATAGACGTCGTGTCGCGTATCACCTTTCCGCTCATATTTGCTCTCTTCAACTTAGCCTACTGGTGCGCATACTTATTAAGGAAAGACGACCCGGAGAAAGAGGCTTAAACAAATGGTGCAACTAATACACATCTCATCCAGAGAAGGTCTCAATCCTGTCTATCTCACACACAAGTGGATACACAGTTCAATATGATTCAGATGGTATGTGATCATCCGTAATACTCCAAATCAATCTGCAACAAACACACATTACGGACTCTCCTAGCTCTAATCATTCACACACATTTAACATAGACTCGTGACTCCTAAACGGTCCGCGGTGCATTTGTGGTATGAACAGGAAGATAAGGCCACACTCTAAGGACTGTGGACCGGCTGGTTGGTTTTTATGTACGATGATAAGCGAACTGAAAGGGCAGTTTTAAGCTATATACATAAATATATACATATACATACTATATATTCATGGACTTGATAAATACTATTATATACCCGTCTGTTTTAACAATCGTAATTTGGTACTCGTGTAAAGGAAAATCGATTAGAGACTGAATTTACACTCAATTGTTAACTACTCTTTCTCTACATTCAACAACTACTACATACGACGACGACGTGTAGGTAAAAGCTAAGAAACCGGAATTCGAATATATATAAAGACACTAAGGGTGGCTGAGTGTGTGTGAAAATAGATAACCACTTTATGGCAGTGCTACACGGGGCTGTTAGCACAGACGAGAGTTTTTATCTCCCTGCGTGCAACTTAAACTCGCGTTCGTCGGAAGTGTGTGATGATGAGATGATTTCAGTGAAAGCAATGAAACGGTAACGGCGATGCGAGGAACTCTTCCGATGCTCTACATTCCCTGTGATGGTTTACAAACTTTAATCTCTATCCCAGTAACGAATAGACGATGAACTCTTTGAATACATGTCGATGTTTTTATTGTCTTAATTACTTATAGTGATAAACTCAGAAGTGTGAGACAAGAAGTAATCAGTACTTGACAAGTCAAAATTATGTAAAAGCGCACACACGCAGAAGGACATGTGAAAAGTTTTAGTCATCAACTGGTGTTAAGCTGCCTGCCTGTGTGTGTGTGTGTGGGCGATGGAACTGCAACTACTAAGAATTAAGAAGAACTACAATCAGAATTTGGGTATCACTACAAAAAACTGCGAGTAATTCATAATTTTCCAATGAAGAAGAAGATCTCCTGCGAGTTTGGTGCTTCGGAACTCAACTTTCACCAGAACAGCTTTCACTTTGAGCTCAATATAAACTACACTATGTTTATGTATTTAAGGGTCTATCCTCTCAATTCTCGATGTTGTGAAAGTAGAGCTACAGCAGAAGGAAGGAAAGTGGGTGGGTGGGTAGGTGAGTGGTGGTGACTGAGTGAAATATATACTTACTAAGATTATACGGGAAGAACGCAGAGTGGTTCTTAAACTCACAAACAACCAACAATCCATTTCGGATTCTCTTTGATACGATTAAATAATTAATTAAGAGTCACGATCACACGACAGACATGACACAATGACTTCATTAAACCGGAGAACGACACCTCTCATGCTTCAATCCTGTTTGTAAATACAGGCGGTGCGTGTCTTGTGTCTTCATTTTGTCACCTTTGCGTCAAAACACTTCTATGCAAAGACTTACAGATGGTGGTGGTGTACTTATCGTCATCATCATCATCTTCATGAGTGAACGATAAAAGTCGTGAAAGCATCTTCCCACCCACACAAACAAACACACACACACAATCGAGACAAAAGAGAAGAACATTTTGTGCTAAAATACTCTCCTGTTATGTAACTTTGGTATATTTATGCCAGTTGTCCAACACTTACCCTCTGAGATTTGGATACAAGCGACAATTATTCAGTATTCAGTTATTCGTGCTATTAGCATTTACTTAGTCTTGTACGGTAAATCTATTTTAAACTATTTAAACATTTATTTACTTCATTGTAGTTGCATGTAGATCCTGTAAGATTATTAAGAGAAAGTTATTACGAAGTAGAAACGTGTGTACACATAGCATTTTAAATTACTAGTAAATTTGTAGCTATTTTTTGAATACTCTTGTAAAACGATCAAACACCAGTGTACTAATGAGCATTCACAGCTAAGCAGCCAGGATATCTTTGTTAGCTGTTTCTAAATATTATTATTGTTTTTAGGTTCGATTTTGATATGAATTAGCATCAATGTGTAATCACGTAGTGATTTGCTAAAGGGCATGAAAGAGAACTAATACAAGTACACCGTAGACTTACATGCTACTAGGGTATCGTACTCTCATCTAGTCTCTAGATTTGCCTCGTACACTTCTAGATTAGATAAGTAGATAAAAATCTAGCTAAGAGTTATATATCCATTTATAATTGTGTATATATAAAAATGCTTTCATCCTCTGTTGAACGAATGTACTTTAAATGATAATACCCATCCGGATGTGAATAAAGAAATCTCGAGCTCTCTCTTCACTCATTCACGTCCATCATTCCTTCGCACAAACTTCCAACTTTCTCCGGCTTAATTTCACACTCTCTGCACAAGTCGTCACTTATTCCTCTCTGCTCTGTCATAAGTTTGTAAGGGTCGTGAGTTTTTAGCCACTCTGTTATATTCCACCAATTCCCTGTCATCTATCTGCTCCAGCCTACTTGCGCACTTTATCATAAAAATCTAATTTTACGAAACTGATGAGGACAAGGTTTCGAGATTAAAAATCAGTCATCATTTATCATAAGAATTTATTTTGTAGAGAGGGGCTGTGGGTACTGAAGCAGTGATGGATGGCCGTGTGTGTGTGTGATGTAATTTCGACAATTATAGCGTAGCATTTTTTCGTGTTTCGTTTGCACCTGTGAATTCCAATTTGTGCGTGCAGCAAAACACTAACTACTTCCTGTCGGGTTGTGAGATCAGCTTCGCATCTTGTTATCTTAATGGGGTTAAGTTAGGAAGTTTTGCGTGAAGCAGCATTTTAGTCTTGGGTGTTGGTGGTGGTGTCCAAAGGAGAAGATGCATAAATTGGTAGATTTGAGAGGACAGGATGTCTAGTTGTAAGAGATTGGGAAGCAGGAGGGAAAGAAGACGCGAGGGTATGTAGGTCATGTTAAGTAAAGGGGTGATGGTAGTAGTAGTATAGAAGTTGTAGTAAGTAGAAGTTGTAGATGGGATGGGAAAAGGATCGATGAGATCCTTCCATCGCTCTCACCAATCCTAAGAATGGCTGATAACAAAGTTGGACTAGTTTGGATGGACGGTTACGGAGTGATTTATAGAAAGTTCAACTGCAAAGGATTCGCTAACCACCGAATTCTCGTGTATTTCTTTCTGTCTTCGGATTTCAGGGAAATGGAACCCAGCCTTTTGTATAATTAGATGTTCCAAGCTCTTAACACGCCTTAGTGTGTGTGTGCAAATAGTTATATCTGTCGTTTGCATGAGTTCCTCAAAATCCTCTAATTGTCACCTGGACTGAATCCACATCCCTGCGAGGATGTGTGTTCAGGTTTAAAGGCATATCTGCCCCGTTTACGCCATGAATAATTCGCTGGAAGAAAGATATCTCAATTAACTTTACGTTGGAATGTCCTGGCTGGCAAAGCCAATCTACAAATAGACCTTGAATGTATTTAACGCTTTAACCACATGGTAATGACATCTCCCACGTCAATAGAGTTTACAGTTTTCCTTTCTACTCTATAATACTTTATGCATTCACCAGTCAGGATGTGTAGCCACACAAAGTGTCTCTCTACGTAAGCCTAAACCTTTTAGGGATCTTTTGGATCTGCGAGACTGACAGTGGCGAAATGCTGGCAGCTGCTGAAAAGCCTGGATATAAATTATATATACTTCTCGTGGTGAAAGTCCATGAATTCAGGTTGTGGGTTGATGGCATAGGGAATTTTACACAGACGGACTTTATCATAAGGTCTCCATATATTATTTGTGTTTTCAGTGTTTTATGGATGAGACTATGAAATGTACAGCAACGATTGTATTATTTCTGAAAGAAACAAAAGAAGGTTGGTAGTGGACGCAGAGTGAAGCTCGAAGTGATAATAGTAAAGAGGTAACATGGCTGACAATCACATTTCCTCTGTAAATTGTCTATTTAAGTCTGCTCATGAGTGAATCCCATCAATATCAGCACGCACAGCTATATTCTGCAAATTCGATTTTGAATGAGGAATTGGGAAGAGAGGACCCAGTTTGCTGACAAATGTTGATCTAGAGAAAGCTCCGTGTCTCTTCTCCTTGTGACTGGGAAAAGCATTTCACAAATGTGACATTTCTTCGATTACTTGTCATCTACATTTCAATTTTCGTTAATCCCTCAGAATGAATGCCACAATTTTTCTGACAACTTTTCAGTCGTACAAGCTGATTTCGAGGAAAAGAAGACCCGTTGTCAAATGGAACTGTTAATACTGTCTGACGTTCACAGAGCAATTACTTATAGGGAATCGTATAGTTCTTTTCTAGTTTCCTTTCCAGTCACTCGGGTTTTAAGACAAGCAAGGCATTTAACGTGTCTTTTCTTGTCGGAAATAAAGCATTTTAATGGATGCATTTCCTCAGGGACAAATCATCGTCATCATCATCACGGAGACCTACGTGCTTGTTAATCATACCTAATGCTTTAAGCGCAGGAAATTATTACTTTCTATAAGTCACCGGGTTGCAGGAATTAAGTTAAAAGTGAGTCACGGCACCCGTATTCTTTACTTGTGTAGGAGAACTTATTGGACTCTCCAGCCATT
>JAQGAC010001350.1:0-14326 GCA_034696585.1 Isotomurus maculatus | reverse complement strand
CCGGGTGAGTGTGGGATGCGTGGTTCAGAAGAAGAAGCGTCCCAAAGTCCGATCATTGAAATTTTATAGTAAAGGATTCATTACTAACTAAAGAGTGATTACGTCTAAGGTCGATGTGAGTTGTAAGCAATAATAGCAGGAGCTTGTTAACGATCATATTATGCCATAAGGGGTTGTCAGTGTAGATGCTAATCAGATTTAAAGGTATTTTGCAAATTCGCCGGTATAAAGAACGGTTATTCAATGAAATAAATGTCGCATTTGGAATTGGAACTCACATTTTATGAACAAGATAGCATTTAAGTAGTGTGATATTTCGTACGCTTACTCCGCACCTACGTCTTGAAGAATGTATTAGAAGACAAGTTAATTGCCACGTTGTAAAAGACATGAAATTACAATTCGCGAATTCTGAATTAAATTGTGTGCTACAGCAAATGCTACAGCAAAGAAGTTTTTTAATGATAATGGACCATCATAATTTAATAATAACATAGTGGCTGACGAGAAGTACATTGTTTCATGCAAAGCAAGACAAGAAGGATTAAATTATTATTATTATTTAACACCAGACATGTCCAACATGCAAGGTGGTGTAAGATAGGACACTCGGGCAAGACTTAGCAATTACTTAAGCTAGCTTATGCTTGGAAGTGAATGTTACTTTTGGTGAATATAAAAAAGGAAGGAATGCGGACAACCAGAGAGACGTGTAATTGAATGAGCATTAGTTCCCGTTAGGATTAAAGGATAAAAAGTTGTATGAGTGTGTGTGCAAAGTTTGCTTTCAAATTCACTGAACATAATGATGTAATCGGAGGATGATGAAGATGGAAGAGTTAAAAGACTCATATTGACTCTATTCATTTACTTGGTGAATGAGGATGACGATTATTTTGTTGCGTTTCTTATTTCTTTGAAGTACGAAGACTGGAAGTCTTGTTATATGTTATTACATAAAGGGTCTGCATGTTAGCTTGTGCACATAAAGTACGAGCAATAACCCTCATTCGGACTTTTCTTAATTAAACACACTTTACGTCTTGTCATCCGCATGAACAGGATGTACTCGGTGAGTGTAATTTTAACAATCCTCCATTATTGTTTGGTCACTTTTGAATGCTTGAATCGAGTAGAAGTAAAAGAAGCAATGACAATTTACAGTATCTCGGTGAGAGATGGTTAAATCACAAGTCGGATCTCAACACGATCTGCCAACAAGTGCTTGCGAATTCTCAATGCGTATTCACTCGCATTGACACTGGTTATACGTGTGTTGTTATATGCAATGGGTCAAATGTGTCATGACTCGTGCTGCAAATGAAGTTCATACTTAATAATAGCATCGGCAACATGAACTCTTGTAATTCCTTTGAAAATCTTGTAGTCCTGTGAAAAGTTCCCATCTCGGTATGTGTTGCTCATCTTCTTCGTTACAGTCGCTTGCAATGTACTGCTATGACATTTGCCATTTAATTCGGAGGGTTCGAGGTTCCAATTTCCAATGGGTATAAATTATTTGTTGTCGTGGTCGTTGTACCTCTTTCAAACTATCAGGGGTTAGCCGTGTAATTGCACTCGTGTATGTTTAGCACTTCATGCTCACCATAAGAATCTAAATGAAATACACAGTCAGTATTATTCTGTGAGTTACTAAAGGTCCATACCGTGAAGTATGAATGCTATATGATGAAGAACGGTACAGAATACACACGTACGTGTTTTTGCAGTCATCCCGCACGTCATGTTCAGTTAGAATGCATATGTCCCATCATTTAAGTTGTCATGTCAAATGTCAGTCACAGAAGATGAGATCCACACACATTTGTAGACCAACATATAAAGTCTTCCACTATTGGGGCACAATAATTGTTTGGCATGAATCTGCAGTATTATCTGTTAACTTACACAATACGCTCCAACTAGAACTTGCAAATGCAACTGGCAATAAATCAACGCACAGTTGAACACACATTAAACTTTAAGTTCACGGCTTTAAATTAAATGGATCTGGTTTGAATATTTCCAATTATTTTAGTGGATAACCTATGAATAGTCTTGTAACTACTTTGTAGTGCAACTGTAAACTTCATGAATGAACTCCATAGAAAGCAGAAAGTTATTAAGAATTCCTCACACAAAGCTAAACACTGAGACCGTGAAAGCGGTGAAAGTGTTCCACAATTTGCAGGATAGACTCAGACATCAGATGAAGAAAATCCTGTCAGATTTTCAGAGTGATAGAGACAGGAGAAAGCAACAGGTAGTTTTAGAACATATCAGGTTTTTGAATTTAATTGCTGGCACAATTGTATTGATCTTTTTATGTTAAATTATTTCTCATTTAGCACCATCGTTGTGATTGGTACTGATATTAGGTACATTTTAGACTGGTTAATTGGTATTTTAAGTAGTTTTTTTTTTAATTAATAGGAAATACAGAAATTCTTAACTAATTTTAAACTCTTTCTTGGGTAATTACACCATATATTAATAATACCCGAATGTATTTAGATGATTTAAATTTTGAGTCTGTTGGTTTGAGTATTATGCATTTTTTAATTGTATGTTGTTTGTTTCAGGTTGAGAAAGACGATGTGGAAAGCGTGAATTCTGAGTCCAGACTCGATCATAGTGCAAACGGAGAACAAAGGTAAGTGTTTTTATTGTTTCCATTCTGCTTGGTGTTTTTTTTGTCTTTTTTATTCACTGTGAGATGTCAACTATAAGTGTTGGGGTGTACAAAATATAAAACTACAAGCACACGATCTGTAGTTTCTTCATGAAGTAGTAGGCGTCCATCGCCTGCTTAAGAGTTGCACTGGTGCGTCTGCTGTGCGAACAAAGAACGAGATCACATATAATTTCAGCGATTGCAAAGTGGTTCAGCGACTTTTGTAGGTTTACTGAGGATTCATGAGATGGCGATGAATAAGTTTTATCTGGTTTCTTTGAGCTTAATTCATTTCGATTGCACTTAAACTTCATTGCTCGAGTTTAATTTCCAATCTATAATATTTGTATCACGATAGCTGCGCGTATTCGAAGCAGAATAAGTAGAGCGTTTGGGTTTTAAATTAGATTTAGAGAACCTTAATATTTGAGTGATAATGCAGTAACCAGGGATATTATAAGACATGCAGGATTCTTTGAAAGTGAGAGGCTAACCGCTAACGACTATGACTGGATCTTTATTTGAACTTTTAGCTGCCACTGTAATGACGATAGTGACATTGGAATGAATTCGATGTGGGAAACGCATCAGTTTTACATGGAAGTACTTACGTTGTTGATCTCTCTCATTTCCCATACGGTCTCATTTAAATCATTAGGAAATCTCATTTAGATCTATGAGATAGCCGTCATTACAATTTTCATGGGAAGAGAAGTCAACCACCATGGGATATTTTAAATTAGAATCTGCAGCCTTTTACGCAGTATGATGAAGTAGGGTTGAGTATACGAATTCCATTTTCTTTTGGTGAGTTAAGGCTGGATTACGGAAGTAATGTTTTAAGAATTTATTATTAGTAGCAACTGGCAAGAATTATACTTGTTCAGGGAGCAGAAGCGGAATGTGTGAAGAGTGTGAACAGGATCTGATTTCCGAGGTTGAGATGTTCAAAATAAAACTCATCGATAACCTATTATTTATTACCGTTTGGGATCCTTCCGAAAAGTCGTATCATCACGGTTGATGAACTTGATTTGAGTTGAATAAGCTATAAGCTGTCTTGAAGTTCTGAAATGCGTATTCAGTTTTAGTCTATCGGAAGTTCTTTTTTGTTTCGGGATCAACTTGGAGAAAGACAACTATGTACATGATGATATTTATCACACAACCAAATGTTGTAATTCTGGTAACGAGCTGTAGGAATATCTTCGTAATTTCACAATCATGATTTCATGGTAGTTTACTCCATAGGCCTTTCAGTGTGTGAAAAATATTTGTGGTGATTGAGTGGTTCTTATTGAATCTTAGTTGAATTTGAAGCAATTTATTCTTGTTGAGTTTGGCTACCTCAATATTCTAGAGACATTTGCATACTTGATGCGGATTGAAGAATTTGAAAAAGGATGAATAAGAAATGTTTCATACACTGGTGATTCGCAAATTTTATCTTTTGCTTTCGTATTATTAGCCTGTTCCATGACGAAGCACATCCTTAACGAAGAGGATGAGAAAGGAAAGCTTTCCAGCACTACCAGCTGTATGTTTCCTTATGCAAATTCCTTGAAGATTTAGTTCTGCTTGTCATCCATCTGTAGAGTTGCACTCGTATGTGCGGAATACATGCCCACAAAGAACTCATTTTACCATTCATTTTAAAAGCATTCGTTATCGTTACTTCATTAGTCAGTGCATTTGAGAGTTGGTTAAAGTCTAAGGTGATTGGGGATTTAATTGATTTATTTATTTGGAGTTCTTTGGCTCAGAAGGGCAAAGGACTCTTTGCTCGTGTATATGCTAAGTACTAAAGTACTTGCTTAAGTTACGTAAGTATGTGGTGTTTTTTGAATGAGTGTTATCAAAACTTGAATATTTTGAATTTCAAATACAACCACTATCTTCAATCTTAGTTATTATACTTGAGAACATTTGAACGAAGTTGATTCAGTAGGGGGAGGGGGTATTCAAGTTTTCCGAATCCAATGTTGAATACACTTATTAAGTGATCAAAAGATAGTGTGTAGGTTCTAACTTGAGAATCAGTCACATTCATTAGAACATGTAACCTCAAATGTCATTTAATCGATTGGAGTGACTTGACAATTTTCCAGGTTAGAATCAAAATGGACAGGTGAGGCATCCAGACATCGCAAATGCTGCATATAATTTAGATAGTCATCCTTTCTCTGTTCTTCAGTTAGTGTAATTCTTATTATTTTAAACGTTATGTGTTCTAGCAGTGTAATTGTGTGGATGAGTAGGTTTGATGTTTACAGTGAGTTAAAATGTAATTGCATGTATTTGTGTAAATGATATAAAATTAGATTTTGAAGGTCACGTAAATCAGTCGTTTTATATATATTTGGATAATTTGAAATAGGGAAACGTGAATTTTTATTTTCTCAATTCATCGTGGGAAATGCAATACGTAGGTTGTAATTAATTAACAATCTCATCAGGGTGCTTTTGCATTTCAACGTAGGACCTCATTGTACATTGCATTGTGTGAGAATTCTAGTGTAGGATGATCTTACACTAGAGAGTTAAGTGTTCATCGTATCTGTGATAATTTATACACGCCCGCAGCACACCGATACAGGGAGGGAGTCGGGAGTCTCGGGATTACTAATTTAGACGCAGTGAGTGCTTGCTCATTCTTGCTTGAAATTGGGTATACTTTCAAAAAGCCAAGTTTAACAAATGAGATAAAATATTTAATTAAAATCACATGTACTTCAAATGGAATTCAAATGTTCTCAAATCTTAAGTAGCTGCTTGAAAATACTTTTGTAGCAAATAGTCCAACTAAATATTTTACCTGCCACTAAAGGAAAAGGTGAACCAAAAATAGTGATGAGACCTCAGGATCCACCTGATGAATATTATTTCAGTAGATACTGTGGGTTCGTGGCGATTTCTAGTTTCAAGAATAAATTAAACCATGTGGTTTGCGTGTTTCCTGCTGCACAATTATAAAGTGAATAAAGGTTGTGGACTTCTGGAGTTTATGTAAGAAATTCCTTAGGCAGCTGCACTGTACGTGTGACGTCGTAGGGTAGACTTGAATTAAATAGCTTAAGTTCTGATTGTTAGAAGGTATAACAAGACGTGTGCTCCGCAGCTGCTCTCGGAATCGTATCTTGAATTTAAAGAGCAGTTTGTGGAGGATAAAAAATTTCATAAACATGTGTAGCATATGCTCTCATTTTAGACGGCCTTCTCTACAGGATGAAGAAATAGAGGATGTAGAGGTAGACAAAGACTTCAGTTCGGTCTAAGAGAAACGAAAAACGAGTGTGTAGTTGTAAATTCATCTGAAAAATATTTGCTTCATTTCTGGAGATTCAGTAAGTACCAATACCGGATTTTACTTATTTAGTAATAATTCACATTACTCAACTTCGTGTTGCATAAAATGTTGACCCGACTGAAGACATTTCCGGGTGGGTGTACGTAAGAAATAAGTCGAAGTATCGGTAAATGTGTTTTGCCTTTATTTTTCGTGTTCTCCATGTTTATCTATGGCAAAGAGATAAGAGTACATAAGTTGAATATGTTCCTTGTAAATCAGGATCGTGACGAAGAAACTTGCATTTGCAAAAAGCTTCTAAGATGAATTTAGCCGATAAAATGTAATTGAAGACGAAAGAATTTGATCTATCAGCATAATGTGCAAATGAAATTTAGGTTTTGATTATATCGAAAGTATATACTTTGTTGACTCGTTGTAACATCAACTGTGTACTGTTGATACAAGCATGGCTGCACGGGCGTAGTTAAAGCATCTCCCTAGAGTGTATATCTTAGCTAAAGCTTGGTGTGGCTCGTTTACAGCGACTTTTCGATAAATCTTCACAAATATCCAGTTGGGAGAGTCCTTCTAACAGGCAAACAAAATTATCTATACGGACGGATTAGGATCGATTTCGTAATTCATGATGAGTGCATCTTTTTCTCTTATCCATGTCACGACACCAAGATGCGTATTCTTTTTTCCTGTTCTAAGGTAATAATGGGGGACGTGGTAATTGTATTGTTACTAGCTTATTCATGTTAAATGTAAGGTTAACGTTGCTCGGAATTGGTTTAAGTTTTATACTGGCTCGTCTCTGGTAAACTACGAATCAAAAGAGCAGGAAGAACAAACGATGTTTCTCAATGCGAAGTAGAAATGGATGGATGGATTTACCTGATATGTACACCATTAGGCAGGGAATCAGAGTGATTAAAAAAGAAATAAAAAGTGAGGGGACGAGTTGGGAGAGTCACGAAGTGGTTTCGTATGGTCGTTGGGCGATTTCTGGATTGACTTTATTAAATGTGGCAGTTAAGAATGTTTAGGGGTACTAAACTAATTCCCGTCTTGATGTAAGAATACATGAGAGTTGGCGTTAATTTACAATATTAGAAAATGTCATTCATTGTAAGAATTGGAAAACTTCGTTGAGTTCCAAGATCGTAAAATTAGTCAATTTTTCTCCTGTAATTCGATCATTCACTCATCTTAACTTTTTGCCAGTCGAGTGATATAAAACATTTTTTTTTTAATTTTGCAAAATATACGCTTAAAATGAGAGTATCATTGCGTCAAAGTTTAGTGAGGTGGGGGCAAAGGAGGTGTTGAGTTTGCTTCATGTTTTGCTTTATAATGAATGAGGACAGAAGACGGAATTTTCCTCAGACCTTTTTTATACTCTCTAGGTGCTGGTTGATCCGGACCATGAACCGGCTTTACATTTTTATACGTGTGTTGCTTATTGTTTGCGTTGGAATCCAGTCTTACTTAGTGAAATATAGTCGTACTGGTATTACTGTTTTCACAATCACCTTCTGTTTCTACATTTTTATGCGGTATCCTCTCATCTCTTATTAATATAAAAGCACAAATGGTCCGTGCGTCGTGATAAAGGAAATGAACACCGCCTATACCCTGTTGGTTATTAGAAATAATAAGACATATAATACCAGTAAAACATAATATGGAAAATACCGTTACCTGAGTTCATCTTGGTTTAAGAAAAGGAGAGGAATTCCAAGTACTTGCACTATTCGTTAAGAAAATGCAGGTTCATGTAAGTATTGAATGCGGAAAAAGCAAAAATTATTGGAAGTTTATTGAATAGTATTAAACGTGAAATGCAGTTTCTAAGCTATGCGGAAAGCATTACTTTTATGCAGCTGCTTACTTTCACCGTTCCTTTTGAGGCCTGCATTCACCTACTCTTGATAGTATTATTAACGCCAGGTTTGCTAAGGACTTGATTGCGTTTATAGCAGCGAATATACGGTTTTAGTGACAAAATTTTATTATGTGAATGATGACTTTGATGATGAGATGAGTATTGACAGTGTTGGGTATATCAAGGTTGTAACTCAATTGGATTCAGAGTAATAACGATTATGTATTTTGAATACTGTAAATGATGAGATAATCGTTTGAATTGAACTTCAGCGATAGAATAAATTGTTAATGGTTGGTTCACGCGATTCATATAAGTTAGCTTAGAAAGAAAAGGGCCACGCAATGTCCACCTATTCATTATGTATGATTTAACCTCACAGTGGAATAATACCATTCTTGGGTAAATGTGTAATGACTAGAGTAGTATTCTTGAACTCAGAAAACGAAAGTTTAAGTTTCAGCTGCATGTTACTTACAATTTGATAGCTTGAAACTTGAAAGTGAATGAGCTTGATTGGTGTACCTATTAATTAAGTAATATACGACAGATATTATTATGTTGTACTTCTTGCTTCCTCCTCATTGCTTACGATTAAGAGGTGAAAGAAGAAAATTGATTGCTTATCATGGTACTTCCTATAGTCATAATTAAGTTGATAACGGTAGTCGCAAAAAGTGGATTGAGTGATGCCATTCACCATTAGTGTAAGTATTGCTGAATGTGTGAATATGAAAATGCAGTAGAGGTTAAGTTCAAGTTATGGCAAACTCGGACTTTAACATTACGAGGTAAATTATGAAGATGAAATGTTGAGATAGGGTAGATTTGGTTCACACATATATAGCTTCAGTTTTGCACGTAAATTCAACCATCTGCTTTATATTACACAGATGGTAATACTTTAAATGGTATTTCTCCAAAGGAAATGACAATGAGGAAGGAAGACGTATAATCAAGATTATATTCTAGAAAAGTAAGCAGTACTAAACTGAGTTTTCTACTTTTCTCCTTGGTTTTGTTTTCAACTGAAGTTTCAGCATAACAAAATACAAAACCATGGTTAGATATGATAAAGTGTAGACTCTAAGGTGATGCAGCTTGCTCTTCTAAAGGAATTTGAGATTGTGTGTGTATGGTGGCTGGTAGAGCATCAAGCTTACTCGTTAGCAATTTAAGAATTCTCTGTGTAAAGTGTTTGTACCTTTATGTTGTTGCATCATTACATTACATATGAAGAAGTCTGTAAGGTGTACATTCCTTAGAATCAGCTATCCACAAACATTATAAATTTGCTCCTGAAGAAACGGCACATAACTATGAGAGCAATAAAACTTCATAACTAAAATGCGACTGACTCATCTGGGCAAGAGCTGTAAAGTCAATGTGAGTGTTAGTCCGCGTAGTCGGCCAGTTGGCAGTCTAATGTGGAGTCGTGATATTACATTCACCCGAAATTGTAACGCTACAGTTGTTTCACAATTTAAAAATATTTTGTGGAGCAGATAAATTCTTGAAGAGATACAACCATCAACCATATTTGAACGTGCAAATCTTGAGTTCCAGATACAGTTTGCGCACGACTTGGTGTCGCTTCTTGGTGGACTTGTGTTATTAGACCGTACCTTAAATTACAATTAAGGTGTTATAGTTATGTTGTGCTGAGGTGTTGTCTTAATTGATATATTACGGCTAGTAGTGGCACAATTTGTGTAACGTAACGTTTAAACGCTATTATAATGGAACTTAGTAGCTACTGTTGAACACACTCGTATTCCTTTGTATCATTCTGTACGTTGTATGTAGTTCATTATTATTTTTGATGACCTTTACAATACCCTTCGAGTTTCAATGTACCTATACTGGTCTTCAAATTTCTTACTCCTTAATGCAAGTTTGTCTTTACAATAGATATAGAGATACAACAGAGTGAAACAACTCTCAGTTTTGATTTGGCACAGAAAAGAGTAGGAGAGAATAATATTGCAATATTGCAAATATTACAATTGAAATGATGACACTTCAGCTGAGAAGCATATCCTTCCTGTTGTGCGTCTTTAAACATCAAACTGGTTCAAGTTGAAATCGAAACGAGTCTAATCTCTAAATCATAGTCTGGGTTTGAGAAAAGTGACCGACGTGGACTGGCACAGATACAAACTACTCTCTGATGGACAAACCACGCCTGCACTTAAAAGTGTACAGTAGCTAAATGTGATTCACATCAAGTTCATCCTTTAAAATTATCCCATCGTATCAGAAATTTCTTTTGGCATCTAAGATCATTTTCGATTCAAGGAAATCAATCAAGTTTGTTGACTGTGGAGTCCTGAACGATTTCTAAGGAATTTACCGAAGACTTCAACCACGAATAAAATACACTGGTATCTACCATTTTTTGGACGGGTATACCTGTAGAGATAGTGCCAAATATTCTGAAGGGTCTACTTGTGTTGAGTGCTTTCAGAGGATAATCTGCCCCCTCTTTAAAAGTGAAATACCTTCGTCCTGTCCCTTTTCTCTAGTAAGGCGGAATTTCTATATTGGAATTCGTTTTTTTGTCTTTTTGGTATTCCAGATGTTTAGTAACTAGTTATCTCAAGAATGTTTTGCTACAGATAGACTTAGTAAACAGGATAGAAGACTTAGCTCATATGTAAGCAGTGACAGTGCTAAGCAAAACTGTGTTAGGGTAACCCTCGTAATCATCTCGTGAAGACAATTCGTGTACCTGGGTTGTGGGACTTTACTAGTTTTGGATATAGATACTCTGTATTTTTCTCCACCGTCAACCGTCCAACTGTAACACAGCAGCTACCTAATCAACAGCATCGTCGTGGTATTGTGGAGGCATGATAAGATCTCTTTGGTGAGCTAGTACCGTATTTATAAACTTTGTGCAGCTGCCAAAGCGAAAAATAGAGTGAAAATGTTCAAGAATATCTTCGGGTAACACAAGGACTAGGTCTCCCTAATATCTCAGTAGTCATTGAGAACCAGTCTGTTGAAGTTGGAGTGCCAGTATTGTGAAGTGTGGATTGTGGACTGCTTTCATCTTGCAGATTGATTTTCTTCATCAGTTCACCATATCTTTCTGAAATTAAATCCTGTATGTTGCCATAAATTATTGTGTTGGCCGTAAGACATCCTTATGAACAATTTTCAAGTCCAGTCATCCAACAGTGCAATTAATCGTGTAATGATTAGCCTGTAAAGTGGATAGGAAGTGTGACAATAATATTGGGGCACATTGGGATTAGTGTTTGCATGTGAAGCACGCCTAACCTATGTGGCAGAGAACACACAGGCTCAGAAGCAAATTTTGACAACCGGAACTTGTAATAAGTAATTTGTTAGCTCAGGCGTTTTTTGAAAGCTTGAAGTGCTGAATAGAAATGGACAACAATCAGTAGCAATTTTCTTCGAATTGCACAACTATAAAATGTCTAAGGTGTTAGAGCTTAGAAGTTAAAATATGGTCTACTTGCAACACTGACAAGTGACTGATGAGGTTGCACTAGTGACGAATTGATGTGCGTAATTTTTGTTAAAATGGTGATCGTAGTAATGGTCATTTAATTTAATTTGTAGATGTATGTAAGACTAAATGTATCTACGTGTGGGTATGGAAGTGAATTATTAAGATCTCAAAATTCAAAAGTTGCCAACTGTTGGTGCAACAACTGACGCAGTTTTGCATAGTTGATAGTCTTTAAAACTTACTCGAAGCTACCACTACTACTCGTTTGTACTCTCCTATTTTGTTGAGCTGAATCTTAAGAAGTTTCAAAACTGCTCCTCTCTTCGTTCATCGTTGAAGATTGTGCATCAGAGGCCTCAGAGGGTGATTAGTTAGGAAGCTAGCAACTTGCTGAAGAATAAACCTAAATAGTGTCTCACAATATTATTTTATTGCTCACAGATGAATCGACATATTTAAGTTTTATTTGGCTTCGAGCAAACTGAAAGAAGACGCGATTATTGTGTTGTATTTGAATGTTGTTCAATTGACTTATTTAAATTAGAAAAGTGGACTGTGGGAACGAAAGTGAGTGAAGCATACAAGTTAATAGTATCATACAACTTGGTAGTGGTCTGTGACTACAGTGAATGTATTAATATTCTTGCATTCTCCTCTCTAAACAAGATTGGCCTATTTGGCTGGTAAAGATAATGTTGTTGCTTAATGCATCTTCTTGGCAAAGATTTCATTATTTACGTCTTGTTAATCTCATTTGATTAACACTCTCCTCGACTTTTGCAAAAATTCTCTGATTTGAGATTTGAAACCACTTTTACTCACTAGTATTCATCATCCTATAAACCTCGTATTTTTATATTAGTTACTTGTGCAGTCAGTGTAATTATTGTCTTCAGTTCATGCATCGAAGTTTGAATCAAGTGTAAGTAATTTGGAACGTAACTTTTTGTTCATTGCACACTTCGTGGAACACAACATAATATCCGTCGAATTAGTGATATCTTAAGCTCGCAGAGTTCTAACTTAAATCGAATCAATCCTTACTGACGTCTGCTGAAGATTCAATTTAATAAGTGAGAATGATTTCCCTTACGTTCACAAACACTTCCCATTCACCAACTCCTGGAACATATCGAAGTCCATTTTTAAGGTAAAATTTATAGCTTAAATTAAAGTAAAGTAGCCGTTATGTGCATGACGTGTGTAAATAGTTAATTTTTTGTTAATCTGGCTTTTAAATTAAGTTTATGGTTTATAAAGACAACCTTTGAAACTTTTGGAATGCATATATATAAAAGTTTATGTGTATTTACTCTCCAATACATATAACGTGATATTTGGTGCAAGTAATGCCGCTGTCATGTAATATTAACTAGTTGTGGACCACCAAGGGTTAATTATTGAGGTAGAATGAACCGATTGGGTATAACTGTACAAGAAATGATACTTCATATTTTCAATTACACCCCTCCCAGCTAGTCTCTGTTTACTTAAGGTTCAATGATGGGAAAGGTTGCTGTGGTCGGTTTTTTAGTATTTTTTGGAATACCTTGAGTTGAGTGCATCGACTTCAATTCTCTAATTAGTCGGCTTAAGAAGAATCACGCGCAGTCTTCCTAGTTTCCCACAATACCACAGGCGAATCACTTATAAATTACCTGAGACTCGCTTCTCATCTTGTACTACTAACGGATAGTGGTACTACACGTCTTCTTAACTTTCGAAACAAAACACGTTTTATCCTTCTCGTTGTATTCTATTTTAAAATTCATTAGTTGATTCACATACAGTTTAGTTCCTTCGAACAAATTTGAAATTGTATTTGTATGGTGAATGTTAAACGATGAAACGGACTGAATGAACTTCATAATTATTTTCGTAAAATTTGGAAGGGAAACATGGACAGAGTGGATTGCTTTGGACCATGTGTTAAAGTGTAGACTATTCAGGCAACCACCCGAATTCTTTGACATTTCATAATTTGAATTCCTTCTGCTGCAAGACCTTCAAGTAGGGAGCGCACCCTGGAACTAATTTCTGTATTATTTTGAGTAGTTTATGACGACATTTTATTTTAAAAGTTGAAAGGAGAGTATGAGTACGTCAAAGGGTTAGATCTACCGCATCCGCTGGACAAAGCATAAAAATGAACTGGGAATTTTTTTCTGAAAAGGATAGATGAAACGTCTGCCTTGAGCCTAAGATCTTTAATTAACTCACAATCAGAATGCCTTTAACCGTGCTTTAGTGATAAACTAGGGGTGCTCTCAAAGGAACTGACTACACATAGTCATGGCTTTCAGTGTTCGATTCCTGAATTTAATTTAAATGGTTCCTACCATTTTCTTTTAAAAGTTCACAAACTTTGAAACTTCGATGAGTAATAAGCACACTGCAGTGTGAACGTGAACTGCAGACAAGTATTATCTGAATCGGGAATCGTCAGCAATGTCAGCAGCTTGTACCATTTCCATATTAAAAATCTGGACAATGTTTCATAAATGCTCATATGCGACTTCGCCATAATCTAGGACATTAGTTCAGGATATAAAAGTGAATGAGATGAGTCCCCAAAACTGTGAACTACGAAAACGAAAACTGTGTTGTCTTTCAAATGCTACAGATAGTACACAATACACAACACAGGCGTAGGCGTGGTTATTCGTCATTTATATTTTATGTTCAACAATAAAGGGTTGTTAGGGTATCCCATCTGTATTTATCGACATGTACCTGGTTGAAGTGGGTTATTGAAAATGAACGTGGGCTAAGAAAATACAAGATATCTTGGCATTCGTGCTGATTCAACTGCCTTTCTTAAGACTCATTGTGTTAAGACATTTATTTGACATGGTCTTGTCTTCCTATGTACCTTTGTCTCTAAGTTAAGAACAAGTATGAAGTATATGACATTTACAATAAACCGTTTCAAACGGGCATAACCAAGGAGCGTCAACTTTGTAGAAATTTCGAGAAAGAACAGTCAATTTTTGA
>JAQGAC010001349.1:0-14326 GCA_034696585.1 Isotomurus maculatus | reverse complement strand
TATTAACACAAAGCGTACCCAGAAGTTCAGTGTCTAAGTAATTGGATGCAGCAAGTTCTTTCAATTTCTGCAACGTGAGAAGATAGGGACATGCTGGTAGATGACAAAAAGAGGTGGAGCTTGAGGGTGAGTTAGGGGCGGAGCCAAGGGGAAGTGCCGTATCCACTGCGGGTTGCTGGCACAGCGCTCCAGCGAGAGAATTCCCTGCTGGTACGCTCCCTACTCACCCTCGCTTCTCCTAACTACACAGGTTAAGTAACGTGCTGTAGTGTGATTCTTTACGGGTAAAGAATTCTTAATGCAATTGGTGGTTCTCTCTCTCCTCTCCCTCTCTACCTCCTTTACAATTAAAAGGTCTTCACTTCCTTCACTCTCTTTACAAAGAGGTCTTTTTCTTCAAAAGGCAACCTTTTCAGCGAACTTTTTTCCGTTTTTGATGTAAAGCTGTATCAGTCACACTAAAAATGGTTCCCACGTCTTGGGTTTGGGTAAAATAGTTAAAATGAAAGAAAAGTCACCCTTTTTGATGGGGTACAATAAATTCTAAGGAAACTGCAGCTGTACATGTAGCGGACTCTTTTCATTTACTTGAGGAAAAAAGCGATTTCCTTTGCTTTACTAAAGGTCTCGTATAATAATAGAAATACCGAATGTTCAATTTTGGCTTCCTTAAACTTGTGACTTTCTAAAGTCATTCCACGGCGTGCATCCACGGCGTGCATTCTCCATCCATCTCTACATTCTCATCGTTATTTAGTTATTAGTGTGAAAGTTAGTGCAGGTTTTAGCAAATTAATATCTCAAATGGAGTTGATTAAGAAAACAGTGTTGAACACATTTTTTAAAGGAACGTGTGGGTCTGTTCCATTTACAGGAGATATCAAGCAAACACGGCATGAAAAGCTATTTTATTCTAATACAAAGTTTTACTCAAAGTTAACTCGTGAGTTTGTCTGTACTCGACCGTTCTGCTGCTCTGCAGAGACAATCGAGCAAGAGTTGTCGACCACTTATTACAAAAAGTGTCGACATCAGAACAAGCCAGTGCTAAAACTGTGGAGAAGAAAGTATTTCCATCAGTATGGAACACTACAAGTTGCTTCGGCGAAGACAAAGTTCTTCGCTTCACATCTGAAGCCTTGTCCACAATGCAAAGAGGTAATTAGTTAGTAAACTTTTTTAATTCATTAAGATTAGGTCGGTCTCTTATGGTTTCAAACTTCTTTTTACATGTGAAGTTTGATTCCGGAGTCGCTTATGGACTCAGAATGGAGATAGATGACAAGAAGTATCGAATTTACACAACAAAATGTAAGTAATTTACTTTGTTTTTATTGTAAACTGATACGAAGGAAAGTGGAAAATAAGAATAAGCATATTGTTAAATTGAGGGCATGAGTCTCCAGGCATGACTCATTTTCCTGCTACGAAAACAGTCATAAGTATCGATTACGAAGATAGTTTGGGCGACTCAAAGTCGCCCTAACTATCGTTTAGTCCGGTTGCGAGATCAGACAAACATGAGAAATAATGACTTGTTGTGGAAAATAAGCATAGTTTGCTCTTTTCAGTTAGACATTGGCGTCTAGGAATTAAAATAAATTTCATAACCATTATTCTTTAGCTGTTCATCCTCCGAAGTAGGTCTACAATCCAATCAGTGGAAGTAGTTGTGAGGAAAATAGGATTTCTCAATTCAATTATTTGTTTGAAATGCATTTGAAAATATTGGTCATCCTGTTGGTTGTTGTGACCGTCAGTGGTCATAACTGGTGTAGTTCAATTCGCAATTGTCAGGAATGCATTAAAGCAAAGTGTCTGTTTGTTCAAACATCAGACAACGAGCTTGTATGCTCAAAAAGCACCGAAGTCCTGAGAGTCAAATTGGCTATCCGAAGACCTTCCCAATGCTCTCAATTGAAAATAGCTCCACAAAAGAAAGGTTATAATAATTTACTATTACAAAATTAGTTGTCATAGAAATATCAGAAGAAAACTTCGAACTTCATAATTGTCTAAACTTTAACTGCACAAGCTGAATATTTTATTTACTGGATTGTCTTTTGATAGACAATGATGTCCTGCGGGATGGAAATGTAGAAGGAGGTCAGAACCCTAGAACTACTACAATTCTTTCTGATAAAACTTCTTTGAAGTCTCCAACCTCCAATTCCTCCATCAATCCTCCACTTCCAACTTCCCCAACAATCTCTTTCCCTGCTCCATTGCCAACTCAATCTCTCAAATCGAATTCCTCCATGAATGTTGCACTTCCAACCTCCTCAACAATCCTTTCCTCTCCAACTTCCAATTCCTCCAAGAATGTTCCACTTCCAACTTCCCCAACAATCTCTTTCCCTGCTCCATTGCCAACTCAATCTCTCAAATCGAATTCCTCCATGAATGTTGCACTTCCAACCTCCTCAACAATCCTTTCCTCTCCAACTTCCAATTCCTCCAAGAAAGTTTCACTTCCAACCTCCTCAACAATCCCTTTCCCTGCTCCATTGCCAACTCAATCTCTCAAATCGAATTCCTCAATGAATGTTGCAATTCCAACCTCCTCAACAATTACTACCTCTCCAACTTCCAACTCCTTCAAGAATGTTTCACTTCCAACCTCCTCAACAACCTCTTCCTCCCCAACTTCCAATTCCTCTAAGAAAGTTGCACTTCCAACCTCCTCAACAATCCCATCCTCCTCAACAATCCCATCCTCACCAACTTCCAATTCCTCCATGAATGTTTCACTTCCAACCTCCTCAACAATTACTTCCTCTCCAACTTCCAACTCCTTCAAGAATGTTTCACTTCCAACCTCCTCAACAATAACTTCCCCTACTCCATTCTCATTTCAATCTCCAAACTCCACTTCCTCCAAGAATTATTCATTTCCATCCTCCTCAACAATCACTTCCTCGAATTCATTGCCAACTCAATCCCCAACCTCCAATTCCTCCCAGAATACTCCACTTTCCATCTCCTCCACAGTCCATTCCTCTACTCAATTGCCAATTCAATATCCAACCTCCAATTCCTCCAAGAATGCTTCACTACCAACCTCCACTTCCTCCACAACTACAGCAATTCCAAAACTATCTTCCTCTGCAGCACTTCCAATCTCCTCTCTCTCCACAACTACAGCACTTCCAACCTCCACAACTACAACCCTTCCAACCTCCTCTTCCTCTCCAACTCCAACCGACCTTACTTTACAACCTCGTTTTCCTAATGCTACAACTTTGAGGATCAATGTGGATGAGGAAATGTCGACTCCAAACAATGGAGGTTCCAGCGACAATTATGTGTCGGAAGCAAGTGGAAACAGTGATAGGCCTCTCGAATGTAGGTTTACACACACAAACTTATTATATATTATCATTCCAAGGATCAGACATAAATTAATGTGCACAACTTTCATTATAGACTATCTCAGTCAGCAGATCCGAGACCACTGCCGAGAGTTAGTACATTCTAATGAATTTCGTCGCAAGATGAAGAACTTTGTCACAACTTCGGATGCGATCGTAAAGCGACGAATCCGTCGCTGTGTTCGAAGCACAAAAAAGGCATACGGCTTGAAGTGAATCTTCAACTACAGTTTATTGGTTTTAAAATGTAGCGTTGTTGAGTTAAAATTATGTCATAAGTTAATTTGAAAGTTAGTTTGATGATTTCGATCTACCCTTATGGTTAAAGTTGCTTTTAATTAAGAAATATATGTTAGTGCTTCCGTTGCTGATTGTTTTAAATTGTTACGAAAACGCAGAAAAGGCTCATAACATATTCTGTGTTAGTTTAGTAACGAGAATGTTAAAATTCGTCAATTCCTTCTCGGTATTTCTTAATTCTGTTGATTCACGAGTAGAAGTTAACCTGCTTATTGAAGTTAGTAAATGCGCCGATGAATTCTTTTCAAAGTAACAAATATAAATGCCACTCACACAGCGCAGCTGAAAGTTTAATATGAAATCAAGTACTTCTGTGAGTGAATTAGGAAGAATTATAATTGAGTTACCATGTTTTTTTATTATAGGGTTATTTTAAATGTTTCTTCGCTGAGTCATAGGCTCAAACTGATTTAAATTCATCAGAAATGTTTACTCTAAATGCATGTTAGTAAACGACTACGTTTTAAATTGATTAGTTTCTTCTGTGTATTACTTAATTCTGTAGATTAGTAGGTAGAAGTTAACCAGCTTATTAAAGTTACCTAATGTGCCGATAAATTCTTTTAAAAGTAACTAATGTAAATGTTAGACACTCCGTAGCTGAGATGCTGATACAAAATCAAATAATTCTATCTTGTGCGTGAATTCGGAAGAATGATTATAATTACCAAGTTTTTAATTTATGATTATTTTATCAGCTTCTTAATTGGATGCTAGGATTGAGATTAAAATTACTACACAAATAAAATGATTATTATATATTCAATGTGCAGTTTTGTAAGGAGGACTTTGCATTTTTTTGTCGTTCACATGAAATAAAATTATTCCGTAAAATAACTTTGAAGTCACAGTTAGTTTCTTCATCGAATGCCAGGATTGAAATTAATACCACTACACAAATAAAAAGCATATCATATATTTATTGTACAGGTTTGTCAGGACAACTTGAATTTTCTTAGGGTGGTAACAATGAGATCAAATTATTATGAGTTAATTTTGAAACTTAGGCTAGTTTCTTAATTCAATACTAGAATTAATTCATGTACTACAACACAAACAAAGTGTTGATCTTATATTTATTACAAAGGTTTGTTAGGACAACATTGAAAACCAAAGATGTCTGCCAGGGTTAATATTAGTACTACAATCCAAGCAGGATGCTTATCATACGTTTGAAATAGAGTTTCGTAAGGACAACATGAGATAAAAATTATTTCACAAGTCAATTGTGAAGGTACGTCTAGTTATTTAGCTGAATGCTATGATAGGATTAATATTAGTACTACTACACAAATAAAAAGCATATCATTAATTTATTGTACAGGTTTGTCAGGACAACTTGAATTTTCTTAGGGTGGTTACCACAAGATCAAATTATAATGAGTGAATTTTGAAACTTAGGCTATTTTTCTTAATTCACTACTAGAATTAATTTAAGTACTGTAACACAAACAAAGTGTTGATCCTATATTTATTACAAAGGTTTGTAAGGACAACATTGAAAACCAAAGATCAAGTTATTCTACAAGTGACTAAGGAAGTTACGGCTAGTTTCTTAAATGCATGCTAGGGTTAATATTAGTACTACAATCCAAGCAGGATGCTTATCATACATTTGAAATAGAGTTTCGTAAGGACAACATGGGATAAAAATTATTTCGCCAGTGAATTGTGAAGATTACGTCTAGTTATTTAACTGAATGCTATGATAAGATTCATATAGTACTACTACACAAATTATCAGCAATGGTAGCCTAAAAACTGGCTAAATAGAAGGAAATAAGTTTCATAAATATTCTAGCAAAGAAGATCATTTATACAAAGGCCATGGTTGAATATAAAGAGATAAGTCTCAAAATGTAAAAAGAGCTTCTAATCCTATTGGGTAGTGTAAATATTGAAGTGAAATATTGAAGTGAAATCCACTTCTTCAATTTTAAACAGTCTAACGATAAAATGTGTAGGGAAAGGAATAACTCATTCATTCTACATTGTACAGTGTGCAGTACTAATCAACTCGTGCACAAAAAATCCCATCTTTTGTGGTAGTCTCTACGAGACTCACCACTTTCATATTCAAGTCCACGACTCGAATCGCCCTATCATACTTTTCGTCAATTTCTTCTAACTGCTCAGTATATTCTTTCATCTTGGCAGAATGAATCTTGATGCAGTACTTGTATGCCTCTATCTTGTCATCTTGGCAGTTACCTTCCAACAACTTTTGTTGAGCCATTTTGACTACAGGCTTTTCCATAGGGTTCATGAGTTGACTCTTTTCAAAAGCTCGGCTATTTTCTATCAACATTATTATTCCCCTATTCAAATAGCCACATATTTGGCGAGCAAACATCTGTAAGTCAGGCATACAGAATGTCACTTGCTGACTCGCCTCTCTACCTTCGGTCTGATGAATAGTCAGTTTCACCCGACCGTCTACCTCACCTAGTATCAAAGTTTTATCTCCACAATAATACTTTTCGCCAGTGAACTTTTCACAGGCGAATTTTTGCCTAGCTAAAACACCCATGTCAGGCTTTATAGTCGGTGTGGCATTTGCTGGGAGCTTTTCATAGAGTCCTATCGGAACTATTCGTTGGGAATGAAACAATGGGCTTGTAGTAAGTCCTACTTCTACCGTGGCGATACTACCAAGTACTTGCCGTGGTTTTTGAACCACATTCACTTCATCCTCATCTGACCACTCTGAATTGAATTCGAAAATTTCATCTTCGGGATTCACTATCTCTGTTCCCTCACTCACCTTTTCCTTCGAGCTTCCTGCACTCGAATCCTCTTGTTCGCCTGAGCTACCGACACTCACATTCTGCTTTTCTCCTGAACTCTCTACAGTAGCTTCCTCTGGTTGTGGTGCCACTGGGCTACCTTCATTCGCTAAATATTCTTCCATGCTATCGCTTTCTCTAAGAAATATTACATCTAAATTTTTCTGGGAGTTACGCAAGTGTTGCATGCGTTGTAAACCTGAGCAATCAGAAATTCCTGCAATGACTTGAGCTACTTCAAGTTCCTTGGCACTCTGACGAGTCTTTTCGATATTTCTTTTATCTTTTCTTTCCTCATCTAATGCTTTTAAAGCCCTACGTCTTTCTTCGTTCTCCATATTATGTTTATCATTTATCAACTCATCTACACGCTCAGCCTCTGACTTCTTACTAACCTCTTTTGGTGACTTAGAAGGAGCAGTTGGTGGAATGTTCTCATCATTTTCGGAATCAATCCGTTGCCGCTTACGTGCTTGGCGTGATGTACTCGGCATCGGCTCATCTTCTTCTTCGTCTTCAGATGTTGGAATAGTCCTGTAAGGAATCCCCCGTTCCTTCCAAGATTTGACAAGATCTTCGGACTCACGTGGGCGATCCAGAGATCTCCATGAGCGCTGAGAATGAGGTTTGCTTAGTTCCTCCTCCATCCAGATGTTGAATTTCCTGACGCATTCGGCTGTTTCCTCGTTCATCTTCTTTTCTCTCTCATCCTCGAATGTAGAGTCCACGAGTTCCTTTGCTGTTGTCTTCTTTTTTGTTCGTCTTGGCTGCTGCTGCACGGCTGGCAGGTTTGGAAATACCACTCCGTCGGTCTCCTTGTGTTTCTTTGCTGCTACTGCCTCTTTCTTCTTAGTATACTTCTTCTTCTTCTCCTCGGGAAGAACTTCTTGGAATATCTCAAGTGTCTTGCCATTGAGGTACGTAACAAGAGATAGTTCTTTATTGAAGCGCATCCCTGGCAGAAGTCGCATCCGCAACGGATGACGCTGTCGCAGAAAGCGACGCTTTTCATCGTGCGATTCCTGAAGTGTTTTACCAGGAGTGGGGTTGAATCCGGGAATAAACATCCCCAAGTTGGACTCCTTGTAGAAATCCAAGTCCAGATAGTCGTCTAGGTGGACAGGAGCTGTAATAGCTGGATTAAAAATAACAAACAAGGAAATTTTAGTATTTTAAAGGCACAGCGTATTGTTGAGTAAGAATTAGGTATAATTAATAAATGTTTACGTACCATTCTTGACGCGTTGTCCTGCAGCATTTAAAAGGGTCTGCCTTTCTGGGACCGTGTCAACCTTTCGAGTAAAGGTAACTGTAGACCTTGGCGCTTGAATTGGTGGTACCAATTGTTGGGGAATCACATTCCCTTCCCCATCGGAAAGAAGTTCCTTATCGGACCCTACCAACAAAATAGGGTTGTAAATTGTATTCAATCCGTAATGACACTGGAATACTTTTAAAGTTAAAAAATAATAGCTAGTTATAAAAATATAAGTTACCTGCGATGCTTTCGTCCAGATCACTTGATTCGAAGACAATAAAGTCATCGTCGTAAGTAAAGTCGTCGTAATCGCTCTCGTCTGAAGAGTCGCTGTCGCACAAGGCCTCCTTATCGATGAACTCACTCATGGTAGTGCTTAGCAAATTGAAGAAATGTAGGATAAGTTGGTTGTAGTTGACTTGAAGTCGGGTCACAGAATGAAAGAATTCAATGGCTCAAAGGGTCTTTAAATACTAGCGTGGCTCAACTCCATGTGCATCTCAACCCCAAGTGTAATTAGTTCTACAAGTTTGATAATGAGATGCTGAACTTCGTGCACCGAAACAAATATCCTATTGCCAATGCTATCACCAAAGGATTTGTAGACTTCTAAAAAATAGGGTCCATTCAAGTCTGGCTGAAAGCAATTCAGCTGGATTGAGTGAACCCTTTTCCAACCTAGTCCGTTCCCCCTGTAATCAATGCTTTTTGACCTTTTCAGTTTAAAAACATCAACATTGATCCGAGGGTCTTTCAAGCCTCTGTAGCTCTTGTCACGAGCTATGGTGGTAGATCGAAAATTAATAGGGATGTAGAACAAAGAATTGGGGGTAGTGTTAGTGTCGACGCTTGATCGATACTCTTCTTCAGTTGTAACGGATTTAAAATTGTTCCACTGTCTTTTACACACCGAGTCTTCAACTAACTTTACATATTCAATAAGACACGGTATAAGATGTTGCGCTTCTCGTAAAGAAAGCCACACTTGGTTACCGTAGCTGTTTCCATGCTTCTTGAAGATGCCTATCTTAATTTGTTTGCATTTCTTGCACTCTCCACGTTCTTCTAGTCCAACAAACTTAACACAGTTAGATACAGTTAATCGAAGGGAATTTAACTCATGTCCTGTGTTAATATCTTTCCAATTGCTTATAACCCCCAAGTCGATGATATCAGGTCTCGTGAGTAAGCTAAATGATTTGGCTCTTAAATCGTAGAAATTAAGAAAGGTTCCAGTGTCAGCAGTGTAGTTTAAGGAATCCAAATTGAATGGCTGGAAATCTATAACAGGTGGTGGATAGTTTGTTTCACTTTCGTATGATGGAATATTTCTTGGTTTAATTGACTTTCTTGGTAGAATGTTGTAAATGTAATTTTTGTTGGATAATATCAATTCTTTAGCAATATGGAAATAATCTTCCATGATAAGGAATGGAGACAGTGTGATGTGTTCCCTTCAACATCTGCAAAAACAGTAACACATTCAATGCATAATTCAAATTTGAACGCGTCAACAGTTTTTTGTACCCTTTTTCATCGGTGTCAGAATCAGATGTCATCAGAACAACCTTTCTTTGTCTCGGTGGAATAATACGGGGTTCGTACGGTATAATGTTCCTTCTAAAAAGCCCCTTTGTGTTGAAATCTAAATAATCAAAACAAAGAATTAACCCATTCAGTTGAGGTTTTTTCTTCTTTTGTTCATAATTACCTTTAATAGGGTTAATAGGCCTCAGTATCACAGGCGTCTTTCGCACTTCGTTAGCCTCTAAATTAGACTCGCAATCCGCAGATGTTTTGTACTCTTCACTCATTGCTTTGTAAATGTCATCGTTTGATAATTTGCATAGCCACTGGTCGTCAATATGTATCTCTCTTTCTTTGTTGACTCTCACCTTTTCGATTAAGGTTGATTTTAACTTTTCACAAATTAGACTGAAATAAAAGAAGTCCAACTCATCTGCTTTTCTAGGAGATTGCTCCCAGGTGGTTATCTCCGGCAAAATGATCACCTCGGCTATTATATCCTGTGCACAAATCCATAAATCTAAAGCTCCTTTGTTGACCACAATTACACACAAGTTTTTTTCAGAGTTTTTTAGTTCTACATTAGGAACATGTATGTTTCTATTATTAACAAAAACAGCTTCTAGTGATCCACTTAATTGTGCGGAAGTAACCATTCGGTTGGGCAGTATAAGACGCGCACCCGTATAGACTATATTTGTTGAATGCGATAATAGTACGGTATCAACAGCAGCCCTCACGTAGTACACCCCACGCTTATGCTCACTTTTTTCTAGATTATAAAAAAACATGATGTTGTTGTTGCTTCCATCAAAGCAGAAGGGTGACTGAGTCCTGTAGCATAACACTTCTAGTGTTTTTTGTGAGTGCATCAGTGACACACACGCTCGTGTCAAAATGTCGCAACAGGGGGTAAGAAGTTATCCATGTGACGTGTGTCAGCATGTGTCTTACACATCAACACAACGTCAGCGACACAAAGCACAAGTACATTATTGTTACTTCTGCCACGACTACGTTTTATCCAAAGACATTCACTTGTGTACGCCAAGACAAAGAGGAGGATCTATAGATCCCTCACCTTTTGTGCTCAGCCAGGCTGGTCTTGAAACATTTAGGGTGTACTCATTAATTGTAAATGAACAAATCTTTTCAATTCAGAAGCTCGTTTTAAAGTACCAGCAAAAAATAACCACCCTTCTGGAGAGTGTGCTTCAAGAGTTCAAAAATATCAAAGCGAGGATTATAATCCGAACTTTGTTATTCCAACAAAGAAACCATGAAGAAAAGCGAACAGATTTAGGATCTTCATACACTGTTATTCTCAACAAGTCGGAGATTAAAAAGTTCATATTTAACCAGACATCGGACATAATAAGGCGACTGAATGTCTACAATATGGGATCTTCATCTTGGTCTGTTGGTGGGTTAGAAGTGATTGATGTTCACGTCGCCAAGTACGTGCCTCTTAGAGGAGGAAGGGGTCTACCAACTCCTTTTTGTTTCTTAAATAAGCATGGGATAATTAACATTCCAACAGAGGGATCGGAGTGTTTCGCCTTCTGTGCTATCGCATGTTACAAAGGTATAAGAACACAACGAGAGGGAGAAAGACTTCGAATGTACAATGAGTTCATGAGTGAGAACTTCAACGAGGAGACTCAAGAATGTTCACTTATAGATTTTACATGTCTTCCAACATCAGGTGGTGTTTCTCTCGATGACATTAAGAAGTTTGTATGTGCGAACGAGCAGTTTTCTGTTAATTTGTTTGGAGTGGACGAGGAGGATAAAATGCTATATCCCATTCATTTAACTGACGCCGAAAAAATTTACCACATGGATTTAATGTTTATAAAGGATGATGCGACTAACCAATCGCACTATATTTACATTTATGATTTTGACCTGCTGCTTAAAAAAAAGAAGAGTGACAAGAGAGTCCATTGCAAGCGATGCATTCAGTCGTTCGCAACAATTGAGAAACTTGAAGAACATAAAGATGAATGCGGTCAAACTGCACCACAGCGACTAGTTTTTCCTTCCGTTCAATCAGTCAACTATGATTTGGGTGCCAACGAAATAAGACACACCTTTTGGGTCTCTGCAGATTTCGAGACTTGGATGAAAGTAATACATCTTTGATTGAATATTTATTATCAGATATTAATCAGTAGCTAAAACAAATAATTTTCATTTTGTTAGCCAATTAATGAGGAAGCAGAGATGGGAACGCGGAAACTTTTATCGCAACACATTCCTCTCTCTTATGCCTATGCTTACGTAGGTGGAGGAAGTGTGAGTAAATGGGAGTACTACGATGGTCGGGATCCTGACAAACACTTTATTCTTGAAATGATGAGTCTCGCCAAATTTCACCTGAACGAAATGTCAGCTTTCAGTCAGACGATGGTGATGACACGAGATGACTGGCAGAACTATATCAACTCGGACGTGTGTGTTCTGTGCAAGAAAAAACTGGGTGAATATGCAATTGAAGATGTAGAAGCAGACGAGATGGATGATACACACAGCATGCCCAAAAGATTTAAAAGTCTTAATCCTAATGATTTAGGAAACTGTAGTATTAGGGTCAGACACCATTATCATGGTGATTCAATGGTAGATACAGATGGAAATGACCTTTTGTATAAACCTGCTGCCTACAGAGGCGCAGCACACTTAAATTGCAACCTCCAGCTGAAAAGCAGGACACACTTAACTGTAGTTATGCATAATTTTAGCAACTTTGACAGTAAACTAATAATAAGTGGCTGTCGCAAAGCAGGAATTAAGGATATTCGAGTATTGGCAAAAAGCTCTGAAAGATTTTTAACGATGGAGGTTGCAGGTAAGATAAGATTTATTGACAGTCAGATGCATCTTCCTCAATCCCTCGGAGCTTTGGCCGAGACATTAAAGAAAAGTGATTTAGATAAGTTTGCCTGTACAAAGCAAATGCTTCCAAACCAAACTGACTGTAATTATCGATTAATACTGTCAAAACAAGCATTTCCTTATGAATACGCTAATCCTGATGTACTGGATATAGTTAATGATAATTTACCACCTAAGGAAGTATTTTATAGTAGCATTAAGAATTGTAATGTAAGTGATGAAGATTATGAAGTAGCAAACAAAATCTACAAAACATTTGGTTGTAAGTCACTTAGGGATTATTTGAGAATCTACAATAAGCTTGACGTTGGTATACTCGCTGATGTGATTGAGGAACATCGGAGGCAGTGTAGAGACATGTACTTTGTAGACCCTCTCAACTTTTTAACCCTACCATCTGTCTCCTTTAATGTAGGAATGAGTGAGAGTGGTCAAACCTTAGACTATATTCAGGATGTAGGGCTTTACTTTGAAACTAGACGAGCTATAAGAGGTGGCGTCGTTAATTTTTCGCAACGGCATAAGAAAGCCAATATACCTTCAATGTCAGATTACGATGAGTCTTTACCAGAGACTCACATTACACAACTAGACATAAACTCCTTATACTCGTATGCTATGACTAGGCCACTTCCTACCAGAAACTTTCGTAAACTGACCGATGATGAAGTAGCACAGTTTGATATTTCAAGTGTAGATGTGGAAGGACCAGTTGGTTACTTGGTTAGAGTGGATGTGTCAGTTCCAAAGGATGAAGGAACTCAAGACTTTTTACGAGATTTACCTCCTTTACCTGAACGAATAGTTATTACACAAGACCAAGCTTCAGATTTCCAACTTTCTATGGAACAGGAGTTTTCAGAGTTGTACTCAGCTTTTGGTTCAGAGCAGTATGTGTGCACACTTATGGACAAAAAGAATTACACTTGCATGATGTCTTCTCTTAAGCAGGCAATTGATGTTGGACTCAAGGTAGATAAGATTCATTGCGTTTGGGAATTCGAGCAGAGTGCGTTCTTGAAAGATTACGTAGACAAAAATGTCAATGCACGCAGGGATGCCACATGTCCATCACGTAAACAGACTTTGAAACTTATGTTGAATGCTCTTTACGGAAGGACATCGATTAATACTGCCAAATTTCGTGATTTTCATATAGTTAGTGATCACATTAGAGCACAGAATTTGGTGAAACAAACCAATTTTAAGACATGCACAGTTATTGACGAAGGAATGGTATTGATTGAGATGAGCAGAACCAAAGCTTACATTAATAATCATCTATTGATAGGAGCTGCTATTTTAGATATAGCACGTGCATACTTTTTCAAGGTTTGGTACGAGATAAAAAGAATGTACAGAGAGAAAGTCCAATTACTTTATACAGATACTGATTCATATCTATTTAGTATAGAAACCACGAATTTGTTGGAGAGTTTAAGCAAAATCATAGTGAATGGCGAGACTATTATGGATTTTTCATATCTCCCAAATGAAACTAAATTTAGCAATTACAAGTCAGATCAATATAAAGGAAAAGTAGGCAAGTTGAAGAGTGAGACAGATGAACGCGAGGTTATAGAAGCGGTTGTGTTGAGAAAGAAGCAGTATGCTCTTCTTATTCAAGGAGATGATGATGTGTCATTCGAGGAGAAACTCCGCTCCACAGGTCTACCCCATTCATTTATGAAGGATTATTCATTTAGCACGTACAAGCGTACACTATACGAGGGTACAGTAGTTAGAACAAAAGTCCACATGCTACGTAGTATTTACTGTACTCTTTATAATATATTACAAGAGAGATTGAGCTTTACTCCGATTTCTTGTTCTCGCTATCTTTTGCCTCCACGTGGTGTGGAAAGCTATCCATTTGGGTATTATAAAATTAACGATAGAGAAGTTGAGACTGTTCTTGAGGAAAGTTTGTGAAGATGAGTCTAGGTCCAGATAATATTGTGTTTTCATTGTTTCATCCGTTTTCCATGTTTATTGTAAGTATTTACTATTATTGTTATTAAATATCTTATTATTACAGTTATTATTGACATTATTGTAGTGTAAATTGATTGTTTATTGTGTAAATAAATGGATCCATTTCAGTGCGGGCCAAAGAACTCTGGCAAGAGTACAGCTTTACTAGATTTAATTAAACGAAGACACGACATCATTAGCGAGAGACTGGA
>JAQGAC010001348.1:0-14334 GCA_034696585.1 Isotomurus maculatus | reverse complement strand
CTGAAATTTCAGGCGTTTTTGAGGACTTTTGGCCAAATTCCCTTTCGCTAAATAATTTTTTTCGAAAATTTTCAGCATTTGAGTGTTATTCTTCATCTCTTGTAAAAAATTTCAAAAATTTCAAAAATTTCGAAAAATTTGTTTCACAGGTCATAAATCGAAGCAGAACCTTGCAAATGTTTGTCGTTAAAAAAACCTCAGAAATACAATTTTTTTGAAATTTTTGAAATTTTTGAAATTTTTTACAAGAGATGAAGAATAATACTCAATTGCTGAAAATTATACACCTCGAAGCATTCCATTGTAAGAAATTGAAGGTTGTTGCCTTGTGGAGTTAATCTCGGATTCAGATAATTTTGCACACGGTAAACGAACAGAATTTGATCGCTGCTACGTCAATTCAAGTTGAGCGCCAACGTAGTTTTGATACAAGGATAAAGTACCTACGAGGTACCAAAACTCAACCTAATTGTTTGAATTAAACTGTAATGATTTGCCATGTAAAACATTTAATGATTTTTTCAGTCGTTATGAAGTTTAATGGGAAGTGTAACACATGAATCTGCATCAATAGCTTCATACAAGAATTTTGTAGTTTGGCCATGTTCATCTTGCGAAAGGCTATTATTTGCTGCATTGCATCAATCTTGCTCGCAAACTCCAATATAAACTGATTAATACACACCTAAATTATTAATGCAGTGTAATTAATGGTACATTACAATAAATATTACTGCATAATGGGAACATCTATTGAATGCCTGAAACTAGTAACAGCTTACAATTTTTGTGCAAATGCTAATCACAATACATAAACAATATTTGAAACTCTTTTCTTTTATGACGTTGACTGAAAGCTCCTTTTTGGGGTAGGTACCGACACTTTCTTCTTTCGAAGAGACAATTTCCATCCCAAAATTTACTGTTTTACGATGCGTTTTAAATAAATCCCAGTCCGCTAACCACAATAGAATGAATTTCATGGAAATATCTGAAGGAAGCTGAGGTGGAGGTTTTGGAATGAGATGAGATAAGCAATACAATCTCAATCAAGTGGTTCCTTACTGCATACAAACAGTGATACGGCCTAAAGTAAGACTACATCTACGTTTTACATTTTTCTCATATGTACGTGTCTCTGGTTTGAAATAAGGTTCCTGGAAATGTGGTTATAATGAAAATATGACTTTGTATTTCTGCTGTAAATGAGACCTTACGGATTCAAACAAACTCGTCGTTCTCCATCAAATTATTAATTACATCCTTTTGATTCCCCTCTCAGTTTAACTTCTCTCCCATCTGCCGTGCATTTTTTTTAATTGTATTTTTTCTTGTCACATAATTGCGGTCTTAGAAGAAGAATATGAATGACTTGAAAGCTTCTGCAAATTCCGTTTGAACATCATTGCTATTGGCACACTATCAAGGTTTGTGCGATTCAATATACAATCTGATAACAAATCAAATTGGTGCCTGCTTATCAAATGAACTTATCTGCAAACATTTCCTCGCCATAATACAATTAGTAAAATACTGAAAGGGAAAACTAATATTGCATGTGATTAAAATTACCCTGCAAAGTAAAGAGCATTAATTCAAAATGGACTTCATCAAAAATCAGATTAAGAAGAAGCACAGTTACTTAATAAGGTCAACTAGAAATGTAATCCTTTTTGCAAGGCTTCTTCTTCAGAAGGATTTGATATCAAAAAGCAGTTCGAAAATCGTAAGCTACTCAGTTTTAATTACTGCATTAACATTCACATCATAACTAACATTCATTCATAACCTATCTTCATTGCACTTGCAGAAATTAGAAGACACCAATTCATATGATACGTCGGATAGAATATACACGGCCTTATTAAAGTCATCACAAATCATCCCACATGATTTCATCTCGTGCTTGAAGGAGAGTCACAATTCACATTTACTCCCGTGTTTCATTAAGCAAGACGGCACTGACACATCCAAAACCACACAAAATAATTTAAACGAGATTAAGCCTAGGACAGCTGTAAACCCACCCGTCTTGTATATGCTACTGGGATCTTTAACACAGTTCAAAGAATTTGCTTCTTTTCACCCACTCGAAATTAATCTACTCACTACAGTCAAATTGAAGCATGTCAGGGTTGATTGCCCATTGTTACAAAAATGTCTTGAAGGGTGTGTGTCCCTCAAAAGTTTGTTGCTGGACAATATCATTGTTACTAAGAAAAGCTATAATCTGACCCGACCACGCCTACCTAGCATTACAGAATATTTTTACAGGGAGCAAAGTAATCCCCGAAAGAATGCAAACCAGTCGTTCGTCATTACGTTTAAAAACGTCTGGCAAACCTATGTACTGTTTGATGTAATCAGGGGCAAACAATTAACACTTGAAACTATTCAGGAAAAGAAAATGAACGTTACTGTCTTTAATGGCGAAGAAATGCTTGTGATGATTGACTTTGATAAGCAGAAACTTGTTTTCAATGAAAGCAATGGGAACAGTGTGAAATTTCATTTTCTTTTAAGTTTGTTCCAAACTTTCAGCTGCATTTCCTTAAGATGTGTCATTGTTGATATTAAACAACTCGAAACTATCAAGTTAAGTCAAATCTCAGAGCTAACATTTCATGATGCACAAATCAGTTCCTCTGATTTTAAATGTTTAATGAAATTACTTGAAAAACTTAAAGTACTGAAACTGGCATTTTGTCCCAGGGTTACACTTGACTTATCTGACCTGCCTGCTTCTGTTCATACAGTAGCTTTAAGTGATATCAAGTGTGTTAGCTTAACTCCGAGTCAGCCTCTTAAGGCTCTGGTTCTTGATAGTTTGCTGATAGGAAATACGTCGCTGGACATGAGTGTCATGACTTTGGGAAGATTCAAATGCACTCGTGTTGCGTTGGGGCATAATTTATACCCAGAAGCAACAGCATTTGAAATTATAAAAGATATGCTGCTATCTAATTGTGTTAATACGGAATGGCTTCTTGTGTGGGGCATGAAGTGGTCAAGCCTCGAAAGTTTCGCAGAAAGAATGCTTCCAATTTTGGGTCTGACGAAGAGTCAACCTACTATTTTTGAGATGAATTTTATAAAAAATCAGTTGGAGGAAAGAAATATCAGTGAACAGGAAGTTAAAGAAATCATTTCAGACTTACTGGGCACAGCTGACTTTGACTCGGGGAACTGTAACTGATAGGAATATTTTAATATTATTCTTATAATTATTTACAGGTTTAAAATCGGGGGCATAGAATGCATACAATTTTAAGGAGAAAGCAAATATTATACTTTGTGATTCAATACATGTATATACAATTGAATCAGTCTATCTAAGCGTAAAATTACAGAAATGTTAAGTTTAAGGTATCTTAATTATTTTTAACTGCAGTGTGGTTTCTTGAGACTTTAAAATACTGTCAATAAATCGAATGCTGATATCTGATGAACCAGATTACCAGACATATTTATGCTTAACTTTTATTGCATAGAATGGCAAAAATAAAAATTCTTCAACACAAAATATGTATATGAAATTATCCGGTTATGTTTGTAATCAGAACAACTATTTAAGATTAATTTGTATTCATTTCTAGCATTAAGTAGTTTAATATGTTTCGTCTATCACAGCAGATTATGTCGTTTTAAGATAGTCTGAAATTGTTGTTAGAGTAAAGAATGTAATTACCGTTTTCTTTATTACCGTATTGAAGTGAGTAAAGTGAACTTGAACTTCCAAAGTGTATTTTGTTTTTTTCGTTAGCCCAGTCAATTTGGGCTTGTATGTCTGACTGCTGGTCCCACGATAACTTACGAACCCGGACGCGTAGGGAACTCAAATTTTGTAGGCCAAGTGACGAAAAGTAAAATTGTGTTAAGTTTAGGACCAGATCGGTTAACCTGGTAAACGGTTGGTGTCGAAATATATCACCCATGTGAGAGAGGGGTCTTATGCTTACTACTGTCATGTTGGAATGTACATCAATTTGACGTTGGTTCTGATTGTTTGATAATGCCGACGTAATCAAAGATCAATTCAAGATGGACCACAATATGTGCACTAGATACACAATTTTGATTATGTTTAATGTAAGTTAGGATTATCACTTTTAAATGTGCTTCTTAAAAATGTGTCCAGTCAGTCCAGTGGAGAATTAGAATTGTTATTTTTGTGGGTCATTTGCTCCTCTTTAGTAAGAAGAACATTAGAAAAGTAATCAATTGTAAACTAAACAAACTACCTGGGCTTAGAAGACTACTTGGCATGAAGTTTAACCTGACACGCTTACACGCACCCTAGCGTGTCACGGTTATCTTTCATGGTCTGGCATATCTGTAAGGGAATGAGCTTTATCTCAAAGCAAATAAATGTCATCATTCCAAACTCATCGACTACTCACCAATCAACACAAAATATACATCAAGGTCCCTTATACTCCACTCCACTTTCTTCAAAACGCAACCTGCTTCTTCCAAAGTTCTTCCCAGAAAACGTAAGAATTTTCTCTTCTTGAATCAAACTAATGACTCGTTTAATTTCTCAACAAATACTTGTGTTGCAGCAAAGATGTCACGAGAAGCACGATTACAATCTGAGCTGGTGGAAATGGCGAGGAATCCTCCTTCGATGTGTTCCGCAGGACCTGTGGGAGGAAACCTCAATCGCTGGCGAGCAACTATTGCTGGACCACCAATGAGTCCCTACCAAGGAGGTCAGTTTAAGCTGGGAATCGAATTTCCACCACAATATCCCAACCGACCCCCACACGTCTGGTTTGAAACGAAAATTTACCACATGAATATCAACAGTGAGGGAGGAATCTGTCTGGACGTTCTAAAGAACAAATGGAAACCAACAATCACTTTGGGACAATTGTTGCTTGCCATTTGCAACTTGATGACTCATCCGAACCCAAACGATCCTTTGGACTGGCCTAAAAGGGACGTTTACGTTTCCGATCGAATTCAGTACAGCAAAAATGCCCAACAATGGACTGCGCAATACGCGTCATGATGTGTTTTATATTGTGTGAGTGGGTGGTTTGTTTGGATGGTAATAAAGCCAAGTGTTGAATTGGAAATATATGTTGGTTTTTATTAGCCAGCCTAAGCTTAAGACTCTAATTTATTTCAATCCAACACATACCTTAATGTACTTTATTCGTATTGAGTTTGCGTTATTGGACAATGGTATTAATCGAATCTCATGTGTCTAGACAAACCGACCTCCAACTGATCTGTGCACCATGTTGATCATGCATTCTAAATTCATAATGAAAAAACACCGTGTTAGTATTAGGAGTTTCAGGATATTTTAAATATATTCGTCACAATATAATTACCATCAACTATTCCATATTCAGAAAGTACAGTATCGTCCACGAGTTCCTGACCCAAATACATAAGAGTTTGGTCAGCAGGACTAACTCCGGTGAATCCATGAATCTTCTGCTTAAGTTTGTTCACTTGCTGTCCTGTCTCAACTCCCGTGATGTCGTACTGTCGACCCTCCAAATCTTGAATAACAACCTTCATTGCTTACGGAGAATTCCTTCAAAGATATTTCACACAAATTCCTCAGAAAGTTCCTGAATGAACGGAAGCAGCTTCGACGATTAAAGAAAAAGTGTGAATGGACTCGGAGTTGGTGTCTAAAATTTTAATGGGTAAAAAAAGTTTTGATTGATGATAAGATTATTCTGGTGAAGAGTAGTTATCTGTTTGGCCTCCCTAATTACTTATCACCTGAGCGTTTGCGGAGTTGTGTCATGTTCGAGTGTAATAAACCAGCTTGCAGACCTTGGAAACAACAATGATGCAGATTAGAAATTCATTGGCAAACAAAATCCTTTGCGTTAAATATGAATATATAACGACAGTATAGTATAGTTTCTAGGACATATTGTTATTTCTGACCTAAAGATTGTAAAATTTTTTAAAATAACAACGTGATCATGTTAAAAGAAAAAGATTCAAAATAAAAAAGGTATTCCTTGGGTTTTAGGAAGAAGGAATTATCGAAGAATGGATTTTTCGAAACCATTCACAGAAATTTTAAATTAGGTTTTGAAAAAACAGGTTCTAATTTTATTTTAAATATATATTGTGGGATTTATCATGGCACAGGTTTTATATGCCATCTGATGACTGGCTTTGATATTGAACGTTGATAATTTCTTTTCACTTCAGTCTTAATGAATGGCAGCCAAAATTATTTTTAATTGTGGTCAAGCCTTGGCATTTATTGGCTTAACGAACGGAGATAGGGATTTCCATCGACATTCATGTTGGACATATTAACTCCAGTACCACCAACTACTCTCAGCTCTTTGAACCTTTCTAAAGTCGTCTGAATTGAGTGTAGTGATTAAAGGTGGTGATGCTTCATCCAGAAAACAACGCGTTATGCAACGATGAGTTCGAATAATGAACATAATACGCATTGCATAATTTGAACATTAATGTATTCCAGGTTTTGTAATTTGTTTGCAAACTGCACATGCTTTTTGAAATACCGCTTACAAGAAGCATGGCTGAAGTAAATCAAATTATTCAATTTAAGTGTGCGTTAGGATTTATTGAGCTAATTAAGTTGTAACTTATCCTCGTTGAAAGCTATTCAGTTAAATAATTGCTTATAAATATTGTAAATACATGTTCCATCTTACATGTTCTCATGAATCTTAATCTCAGTCATGTGTAGCCAGTATGTTGGATTCATCTACAAGTCCATACACTACGCCAATACTGTTCTGCTGTACTACTTGCGTATCACGAATCCGTAGAGTTGCTTCTGTTTGTGAAAATTCCAACAGTCCATCCGAATTATTAAGCCGTTCTAAGTTGCGAACCTATAAACCAAAAAAATTAATTCCCTCAACATGGTGCTGAAGATAAAACTTAAAATATATTACATTGCCATTAGGGAGCTTTCTTGTCCATAGTTTTCTTGTAGCATCAAACATGTATGTGATTATTCCTTCTCCTTCAAGGAAACACATGACATGTATAAGCTTCAGTGTTTGAGTGTCATCTGATGCCTCAGTAAAGATTTGAGTGTTTATCCCAATAGATTTCGCCTGCTCGCCTGTGTAGGCTCTTTGCAACGAAATTGTCAATCCGACTGGGTTGCTTGCTTGCGGGTGGTCATGGTTGTTGTATAAACGCTGAATTGTTAAATTTGAAGCCCCATTGTCATGCAACACGATGCAACTGGCATTCAGTCGAAATCGATCGGTACCAAGAGCCAGTTGTGTTAATTTACTCCAGACGATGTAAAATTGCGCTAAGAGAAAAATATGCGTAGATTAACTCTAAGAGTTATGAATCAACAAAAACAATGTAAAACTTAATCTTACGGTGAGAAAAGCTGGTAGTGTTAGTCCAATCAACGCAAGCAACCAAATTAGAAGCATCCACCTCATTAACGTTCGTTCCAGGATCTATGTTTAATTTCTGTATAATTCCTTGTAAGATTGGAGCAAATGTTTTGAGATTTGATTGCATCAAGGAAAGTAAGCTCTCCATGATTTCCAATGCATAAGGTGGGGTTGTTCGATTTGTGTTGCTTGGTTGTGTTATCTCGTCTGATAAAACACAATAAAATCAAACAACCAAATGGGATTACGTTAATCGCACGCAATTGCATGCAAGGAAGATTAAAAACCATATCATACTCTGTGAGCTGGAAGATTGATTGTCAGCCTGGTCATTCAACTGGATACACGCTAGTGCTTCAGGCAAGGTGTCCTAAATTGGTTTTAAAAATGAAACGTAAGCGTTGAGTATAATTGTTTTGCTTCAAAACTTCAATGTGACATCACCTGGATCTGAGCAGGAACATAAATGAGGAAGAGACAGGTTTCCATCATGAATATACTGTGCATGGCCAATACTTCAATTGGAATGTATTCCAAGTCTTTTAAGTTATTAATGAACTGCACATGTTTCTCGAAATTAGGTAAATCCTACATGGCAGTTTTAACGTAATTCAATTACAATGCAGATTCTATAAAAACAGATGTTCTCTTTCTGGTGACATTACTTACGTATGTGCTGAAATGATTCCATTCCCTTTGCTTGGTAAACTTCCACTTCTTGTCCGATACATTAGTTCCTTCCCTAATATACGTTACCAGGTCGTTCGCACAAGTTAAGCAAATTACTGTTTGTAAAATATATTTCTTTGTACCACCTTCTTGTCCTACCAAAGCATAAGTTGTCCAATTATTACAAAGTTCAATTAAATGCTTAGTTGTAAAACAACTGTGTAATCAATTTAATGAGAAATACCATTAATGTTTGATTTTACTAAAATCTCCAAGCTTGGAAACACTTTAGCCCTTCCTAGACGAAGGAGATTAACCACAAGCGCAGGAGAAGGGGCTTTTCTTAATAAACCACTTCTGATCTGTTCATCAAAAAGCTTTGACGTCCTCACAAAATCAACTGCAGGAGCTTCAGGAATTGGAATTGTGAGAAAATAGTCACCTCTGTTTGTTTCCCAGGTAATAAAGCAAGGAAGGTTGAGAAAGCATGTGAGTATAGCCTCTACCACTACGGAGTATCCTGCGAAAAGGAGAAGTTTGTAATGAACTATTTTGACGGGTATTGTGTTTAATAATGTTGTTCTTACCATGTGGAAGGTTTAGTGTGCAACTATTTCGATTTCGAATCTTCACAACATCCTTTATAGCTTTTGAAATTACTCCCAACTCAGAACGACTGGCACGTTTTTTCTTCATTAGTTTTTTAACAAATTCTGTGAAGTTCTGAATTGTCGAAACATGCTGTCTCTGATGTAAAGCTTCGCGTAGGACACTTCCTTCGTAGAAGAAAGATACAAGAAGTCCTGTTAACTTTGCCTCTTCCATGGCAAGAAGTTCTGGAATGTAAAGATTGAGATGATTATCCTTTTCAACAAGCTGGGATCTCTGAGCTTAATAACTCTTCGTATCCAAATAAGCTCCTGAACTGAACAGGTTTGTTGGTCTCGTTCTTTCCTTATCGCACTTTTCAATAGATTGTACCCTATCAGCGCTAATCAACTGCTTCACAAAATTCAAACTCCACTAAGTTCTGGATTACCTTTCATGCAGGTTTGTGGTTTCCACCAATGTATATATTCTTGGCTACCTATAAGCTGAGATAAAAAACCTCCAGCAATCTTTATATTCTAATATCCTGTTTTTGTACCAGCAGCTGTACTTCAATGTTGTCGATTCCCAAGTATTTCTAAATAAATCAGAATGGGCAACTTGTTTTAAATAGTTCCGATTTGATTGCGATTGGAAACTAGCACATGGAAAGCTAGTTAAACAATCTGAAAAATCTGAGCAAGGTTTATTGGCACCTATTGGGGAATTTCACTAACTTTCTGATCTTACATTTGGCTTGAGAGGATATCAGGAAGATTTGGAAGTGAAAGACCATAATATAATAATTGCACGGTCATTTGTGTCGTCATTAATTTCAAGCGTCGTATTTTCTAAGTTAAAAAACAGTTCTAATGAAAATTAATAGTAATTAGATGATATTATAATATTAGTTGTCATTAGTGATTTGCCACAAATAGAAATTGGGTCACAAAAGTACTTTTATTTAAAGCAAATTTCTAGACCAGAGTTGCTTCTGGGTTTAATTGCAGACACTTTACTGATTGTTTGTGTGCATTTTGAAATTCATTTCTGAAATAAAGAAATACAAAGATAAAAAAATTAAATCCGATTAAAGCTGCTAACGAGAATGGCATAAAAGAAATCTCTCAAGAAGTATAGTGGAGTATTTCCGTTACAAATTCACGAACAAGCTAAGTTTTTGTGATTTAATTTCAGTTTCTTGCTCAGGTAGGTCAGTATTTCGTAAGCGAAAAAGAACTCTGACAGAAAAAGTTCTTAATAATGTTTCTTTAAAAATTTATGAGTTCGTATTTTTTATAAACTGTTGACGCTGCAAAAACCCTCACATGAGATAAGCTCATTATCAACAAGATAAGACACTCAAACTGAACGAACAGATAGTTTGCTACCCAAACTACTGTGTTAGTCATCATTATTAGTCATACAGAGCAACCATCTGAGCTGAAATAAAGGCTGAATCATCAACAAGCAGTCGAATATTAAACTTTCGCTGCGATGGAGTCAAATGGAGCTAGAAGTAGTAAGTATTATTCTGTTAATTTTTGTATAGCAAGTTGCATTACCGCACAGCACATATAGCAGCATATTATTTACATTTTGAGGGACCGGATATGGAAAAGGAATTCAAGGATGGAACAACTCGTGCTATTTGGACTCCGTACTCATGTCCCTTTTCTACGGATCCAGTTGTTTAGATAAAATATTCATGAAAGAATATCCAACGTCCCAGAATATGACGTATTACCAAAAAGTGTCAACGCTTATGTCAAATGTAGTCAGCACACTGAGAAGTCAAAATTACTGTCCCAAGGAATTGATTTTTGAGTTGCGTGCAAAACTTGCCAAGGTCAATCCCAACATTACTGGAGAAATGGAAGGTGAATAGATCATGTTTATTCGAAGTATACAGATATACGGTATTTTGAAATGTCTACAATTGGTTTCTCAGATGTTGCAGATTTTCTTCAGCTATTGTCAAGAAAGGGATTAAATCTTGATCCCTTTCTAATTTACACTGGAGGAGGGTCTAACTTTTATCATCAGATTGTCTTGAAAAATAATCCAGCTAACACACAAGCCTCAATTCCGCCATTTGTTAATCTTCAAAATTTGCTAGGTGAAAGTTTGAGTGCACAAAACATTTCCATTCAGCAACTGAATAGTCCCCTGCTGGCTATAAAAGTCCCAAGAGCAAACGGAATACTTGTGAGGCACCAAGGTATCTTTCCTCCTCTAAACTTGAATGTTCACGTTTCGGCTGGAACGCAAGTGTCCCTTGTCCTGCAGGCTGTCATTTGCCTTAAGCACTGCCACTACACTTGTTTCTTACGTTCAAGAATGCAATGGGTGTTTTACGATTCAATGGCAGCAGGAGGTCGACCTGAGGTAATAACTTTTGTGAACTCAAAATTATTGCCAACGTTATTTATAAATTTGTTTTGAAATTACAGGTCAAGCCTCTTCCAGAAATGGAAAGGATTATGACAGAATGGGGTCAGCGTTTGCCAGTTTCCTCCAACACTGACAATCAAATGCTACCTGTCACTGACACGAACCTTTGCTTCCGCATTTTGACAGATATTCACATGTGCTTCTACGTTGCTCCCAATGTTTCCAAAGAGTTGGGATTTTACAGTACAGCTTCCCCCGAAGTTAGAACACAACCCAGACCCAATGCGAACTTAGAACACCAGTCCCAAGTTAGAATACAACCTAGCGTCAATGCAAATGTCAATCACAATCCCCAGTTTAGACCACAACCCATGGCAAATGCCAATTTGGGATATCATTCCCAATTTATAACACAACCCAGTGCCAATGCCAATTTGGGATATCATTCCCCAGTTATAACACGATCCAGTGCCAATGCAAATGTCTCTCACCATCCCCAAGTTAGACCACAACCACAACCCAGGGCAATTGCCAATTTGGGATATCAGTCCCAAGTTAGACCACAACCACAACCCAGGGCAATTGCCAATTTGGGATATCAGTCCCAAGTTAGACCACAACCCAGGGCCAACACAAATTTAGAAACCCACTCCCAACTTCGAACACAGCCCGGTCGCAATATCACAACCATTAACTATGCGTCATCAAGTTCCATAATTCAGGAATCATCAGTTTTGCAGGTACAGAGAAGAGTGACGCCATTACCTATCGCAGGAACAAATTCATCTATTCCAAGTACAGTATCTACCACCATACTTCCTCAAGCCATGGAGCACAACGTGACTTTCACCTCTGCTCCCTTAACGTACATTTCCGAGTTGCTAATGAGAAAATATACATGTGAGACAAAACGTTTCGAATTAGAAAAGTAACGGCCCAATATTTCACGCTTAATTGTATGTTATTCTTAAACTCGCCACAGCTTGGGAGTCCAAATTCCTGACTTTTACTAAGCACTTCAGTTACGATTTGAATAGTTGCTTGGATGTTCTGAGGGAGGATGGCCGTGTAAAGCAGCTGAAGAACAACACATTCCCGAGTAAGTTATCAGGAAAGCGTAATTTAGTGGTGGATAATCTAAAATTATTTACTACGATTTAACATTCTAGGAATTGGTATTTCCCAGGGAATCGAGATTTCAAAATCCTATAAGTACCAAAGATTTGCGTTAGAATCATTTGTCTTTGCGTTGTTTTCAAATACTCGCAGGAATGATTCATTGTACTGCCAAATAATTACTCCTAATGCTACACCTGAGTATTTGGCCAGGGCAAAAAATATGCAGATAGTTGTGGAGTCATTGCGATACCCTCCTTACTTGTGTAATGAAGAGTTAATCTCGAAATTATACCAATCATTGCGCTTTCCATCTAGTACAGTGAAAGGTAGAAATTCAAATACTACTTTTGTGTAAAACACAACATTCTCAATATAATAACTGACGGAGATATACTTAATTTCAGATCTTGCAGATCTTTCTTTGCACCTACTTAAGGATGCTCTGCCTCAATCTCCATTCATAAGGCAGGGAAATAATGTTTCAACATATTTGCACCACGTTGTTGTTGCTAATGATCCAACAATCATGTGCGTTACAACTAAGCAGTTGTTGATATTGAGCATGCGGTATCAAAAAGTGAGCTTTGTAACACTAAATGGACCACTCTTCCTGAGCATACAGAGGAACGTTCTGGGAGGCAAACGCATGGTCCTTGACTTGACCCTTCAAACATCTGATATATTCTCAGGCCAGTGTGAAAGTGATTGCTGTCATGTCAATTAAATTATTACCCTAAACTGATTGCAAAATCTTTATTTTGTGTTTCTATAGGAATGACACCTAAGCTTTTAAGCCTTATTGGGTTTATCTCACGTGATAAAAATCGAAACTACATATCTTACGCAAGATTTAATTCTGACCAAGCTGGAGTGAAAAATTTCTGTTGGGTATCAATGGGAATCCGTAAGGATGGAAGGCCCGAGGTTGTACACATATTAAATTACATATAATTTTTTATTTTTAGTAAGTAATTCCCATATCCTTGCTAATAGGTGAAGGCCTGTCCAAACATTGAAGGACTAGTTTTGAAAACCCTAGAGATGACACAAGGGAGGACAGCTGCTACAGAAAGCAGTCGGCTGGAGACTGAAAAAATGTGGAGCATTGCCAAAGATATTGAACTTTTGATTTATTGCTAAAACACAAGAGGAACTCTGAAGTTTTCCGTCTTAAATTAAAACTACTAATAGCTAAATTATATTCAAAATTGTGATTTTTGTGTCGTACACATAAATGCGGACCAGTTGTCGAATAAGTTGCTAATCCATCCACATGAGATAATGATGATAATGAAGATAATATCACAATAGTTACTCCTTAGTTTAATTGTAGAATAATCGCCATGTCATCGAGAGGTCTGGGCTTCAAGACTCACAATGCGTCATTCACTCGTGTTTGAGAGCTAAACCAAAATGTTTGTGGTCATTAAATGCACTAAAAAATTACATGAAAAAGTGTGAAAATTTCAGCGGCTTTCAAGGATAAAAAGTTCGCACCTATCAATTGCAAATCAAAACCAAGAGCAATCAAAAAGCACAGCCAAACGTCTCATTAAAAAAACTTTCTGAGCTACAACGGTCAGCGTAGTGTGAAGGCTGTCACAATATGTTACTTTGCTAACAATGGACAAACGTAGTTTGATAATCGAGTTTCTTGATTACGGGGTGTACATAAGTTTTGTGGTGCCTTAACTTACAAATTTTGAAAATTTTGGCTCCCAACGCCCAAAATTGGCTGAGAGACGACGGAAATTACGAAATTTTTGATGTTTTTGAGGTGTTTTTGAAAAATTCTCTTGTGTGGAGGAAATTTTCTTTAATTATTCCGATTTCTGACTTTTTATCACAATCGTTTTTTCAATTTTTCTACGTTTCGGAAATTTTAAAATTTTGAGAACAATTCCTCAAACAATCTCTTTAGAAATTTAGAAAATTTAAAGGAAAAAATTACATTTAAAACGGTAAAATTTTGAAAATTCTGAAACGCAGAAAAAATCATTTCAAAATTTCTAAGTTAAGACGTAAAGGTAAAGGTAGTTGTAGAGTTCGGAATCTGAGAGATGCCGATGCCAAAAATGGTCTACTTTTGTCAAAAATTGGTATCTATTGTTCGGATTTGCAAGATGTCGAAGTAGAATCCGATTCGGCATGCCGAATCGATTTTTAAACTTCAGCTTCGGCATCC
>JAQGAC010001347.1:0-14334 GCA_034696585.1 Isotomurus maculatus | reverse complement strand
TCTTGTGCGTGTGTGTAAAATAAAATGAGTATTGTAATAACAATTGAAATCACATCCTCTTTCTCCGTTACGTGTGCAAAATTTAATTGGTTTCGTTTTAGTTTGTAAAGAAAACTGTGTGTGGGGATCACGATGTAGCCGACGTATCTCTCGTTACTTTCTGTTCCACTCCATTCTTCATTTTCTGCTTCAGATGTGGTAGGAAGCTTCCCGTTTAATGTGAGTCATATTCACTCTCCAGTCCAACAGCTACCAGGGTACTTTGTTCTCTGTGAATCTATGAAGACTAACGGGTGCTACGATGTTGGAAACTCCGGGAGTACAAAGGGATGGCCTAGTTTAGCTCACTGCTCGGAAGGCACCCTACAGCTTGAATAATATCCGGGAAATGAGACACACGAAGAAGAAAAGCTTTCGTTTGAGGAGAGTAGATCCAGTTTCATCATTGGTCGTTTATACAGCAGATAGAAGAAAGTCCAGGCAGTACATGGAGTCAGTAAACCGGGAGTCCCTTTACAGTGTAAAAAGACTGAATGACATTTTTTATACGTTTTTTGTCCATTAAGATTACACGACTACGCTGCTGTGTGAGATGATGAGAAGCTTTTAATTGGCTAATGTGATTCATAAATCATTAAATGGATTTGTAATTGTGATGAGGATGTCATATAGATATTTGCCTCGGTAGTAATGGGATTCCCTGCCGGACTCAAATTCAATTAAGTTGTACGTGCTAAAAGCCTCGCGACGCTTGACAATCAACCGATTCACCACCACCGCTGACGACAGAGATAAAGTGATCAGGAAACTACGAAATAGCAGAGAGAAAGTGTATAGAGAATTTGGAAGAAGCTGCTTTTCCTTTCCTCTATTTTTAGCAACTAACAGCAGCAGCACAGTCCACATTCACTGCATAGTGACTTATGTTCTGGAAAAAGTACATATGTGATGTGAACATATCACTGAAATTTATGCCTACGCTGGGAAAATAAAATCTAGGTATTACCTCCACGGTGCTTCATCCAGGCAACCAACATATTACCAACCTATTTAGTTTTTTCCTTGACATACTACCGCTGCATGTGGAAGTAAAAGCTGGTGAAAGTTGGAAATAATTTCCGCGTTGAAAGGTCTTTTTGAAGTTTTTAATTACTTAAGGCTACACACAGAAATGGTTGGTTAAACGAGTGGGAAAAGTTCGTCGAAATTCCGATGAACTTTCATCTCTAGGAAGTCTGTCTGATAGAAAATAGAAATTACTAAATATTATGATTAAAACTATTATGGTGTGTCCATAGTCTAAGTGAGTGGTACGGGTAGTAAGTAGTGGTAGGGATTTCCAATTCCTAGATTTCCAGTATTCCACGGTCTCATTCCCCTTCAGCTTAGAAAACACGTTTAAATACTTACATGACGGTGTAGATGACGGGTGAAGTTCGCACAGGAAGGATTTATTTATGTCATGAACAGGCAGAAAGGATTAGACTTTTAGTTTTAGCAAATGAACCCCACTGGGCTTCATACTCCCAAATCATTTCTCACCATGGGAGATCGCCCGGACTTTGATTTCCACACTGGCGAATTCTCTATTGGCTTCATCTCCAGTTCCCATTACATACAATTCTTGTGTGTGACCATCCATCCCACTGACTTGCATCTCCACTCTCTCTCTCTTTTGTAAAAGTTTATTTGCTCAAGTCATTGCAAGTGAAAGCCTCATATAACACGTAATAATGTGTGGATGTAGCTTTATCGAAAACTCCAGAGAGTCTGCTTTCCACTCGTTCGAACATCAAGAGAGTGACGCTTTTACTGTTGTTCCCACATGTCCTCTATAACTTAATATTTCAACACTCCCAGTCCAAACATTATTATATATTGCAGCATTTCCAAGTTATCCGGCCGTAAGGGTCCAATGAGCCGTGTGGGTGTGAAACACACTGTCAATTGTATGTCCCTACACAATAAAAGCCTCTTCTGTGATAACCACCATAAAATATATTTGCAGGCAAATAATATGCAGGCAGAGGCTGGCTCACTAATTTCCAGGAATAATTTGGCTTCTCTCTCTCTATTGATGATGAGGGCTCTTGTTTGCTCTACACATTTATGAATGTGATGATTTCATCAAGGAAATTAAAACCAACACGAAATAATAATAGTTCATTAGTTAGAACAATTCCATGTAATTATTGCGCTTTATGTGACACAAACAGGGTCTTATATTTACACGATTAGGATCATCATCATCAAAACACATCTAGACGCATGTGTTTGTAGTTTGTCATATTGTGTGTGTGTGTAGTCAAGTCGAATAGTATTACACATTGTTAATTAATATTAATTATCATGTACAGTCGATTGTTAACCAGAAAATCCACTTTTCATCTGTAAATATCTTTAGGTTTTATATTTGTTACGAGGTCCACGTCCACATAGTCTTCTCGAGTTAATCTTGTTTGCTTCGCTTCAATCCAGGATAAGAAAGGCTCATCATTACTTTATTGGTTTGGTTTTACACATTAATCTAGCTTTATAGACTCCTCTTCAGAAAGATGCGACTTGGTACGTACACACACACACACGTGTGTGTTCATCCGTCTCCGTACATCGTCCCCATCTATCTTTCTAATTAAAGTCAGTGTGTGAAGTATTAACTTTTGCTTTTATGCTCCTTACGAACGAGGTTAATTAGATTACCAGTACATTAATAAACTTCCATATATATCTCCGTGTGAAGTAAGCTATCATCAGGAATACGACTAGAGTGTCCCTAGAGAATGATTCTGCTTATGTTGGATTCGAAGGAGTTAGTTTGGTTCTTTGCTGGTTGTAAAAGGTTATTAAGGTTTATTTCAAGTTACTACCTATACCTACATAAATATATATTAAGACTAGGTGTAAGGAGGTGGTCTATATTATTACTTTCATATAAGCAGTAAAAGTTATCTCATCTCGATTTTTAAGAAAGGACGCAGCAAAAATGATCTGATGCTACCTAATAAAAGAACTTTAGCTATTTTCATGCTGCGTCTTCTGGGCTAATAAGGAGAAGTTCCTTGGTTTTGTCTGATAATGCCTCTGCATGAATAAAGTATGTGTGCCTAAGGTTAATCTCTGTAGGTATTGCAATGAATAGATAACTCACGAATTAGCTCTTAAAGATAGCAAAAGAGTAGTAAATTTAGTAGTGCAAGGTTAACTTAACAACTGAATAAAATATTGCTTTTTGAGGTGGTTTCTTTTGATATATAAGGTAGTTGGTAGTTTCTAGCACCCCTGCTGGTGATTAAAGGAAATGTGCGAAGAAGTAAAGTTTTCAGGATAGAATACAAGAGTTCCGTTTTGAATGTCGATTTCTCAGTGCTTCAAGTTGGGCTGGCGTAGGGACATGAACCGTCGTAGGTTGATGATTGTGCGAACTTGAAGATGATCCTCCTGGCCCTGAAGAGCTCCCTGCCACTCCCCCTGCAATTTAAATAGACAGGAAATGGTGATCATCAAAGGCTGAGTCTATTGGCACAGTCTCAACTGGGAATTTATACGGAAGTCGTAGTAAGTTTGTTTGTATAGACAGAAACGTCAGACTGTGAATAAGACTGTCAACAACACGGAAGATAACTTTTAACTCTTGCTCATCATTAATCCATGGGCAATTAATTTCCAGTCCCTACCTACGTTCTTGGGATTTGAGGACTCTTTTAACTTTCAAAGGAATTACGGATAATGAACACAGAAAGTATAACTTCCTCCTACTTCTGTCACAGCCACAAAGTCCACAGGCTAACAAAAGGTAAACTCTCTTGGGAGTTTTTTAAGGGGATGTCAGCGTGACTAGTAGTGTACTACTAGTACGGTGCACGTGTCGAAGTACATTTGGAAATTCGAAGTTTAATTGGTCTCATCTTCTTTCGAAGTCTAAAGGAGCTTTATACACAGAGAGGAAGAGTCATTAAAGCGAACGAAAGCATCTACACAGCACAGCACTCAATACCATGATGATGACTTGACGGTGTACTAATTGTGCCGAGCCACATCAAAGGAATCCAATTACGTGTCTACCAAAGAACCACAAATGGCATATTTGAACATCTCAGTTAGTCACAGGATAGATAGGTTGTTTGCAAATTGTTTTTGTAGGGCCCATTAGTGAACAACTTTCCAGTGCAAGCTTCAGTTCAAATGAGAGCTTACCTAAACACACTCGGGGGAAAGGATACAAAAGATAGGTTTTCAAAATGGCAAAACAGACTAGAGAGGAACCTACGCAGCTACAAACATTACACACCTATAGGGGAATAACACAGAGAAATTACAGAGTAGGAGCAAAGGATGAAATAACAAAAGGTTGGATTCACGTCTCTCACGTGGAACTTTAAAATGATTTCAGTCAGTAAATGTGGGTGTTTAAATGCAACTCGTGAACCGTAAAAGCTTTCGATGGTATCTGTTAAATGACTCCTGGCTTCCATGTAATTTGACTTAATGTCCTTGAGAAAATCAAAGAACAAAACGAACAATAGAATATTTTCGTGTAAAATAGAGCAACTCTGAACGTCTGAACTACAAAAGTTCATTTCTAACTGTAAATTCCATTGAATCTATTCTCTTCGACTTTCTATTTCCTAACAACAACTCTAGTGAAAGTAGGGCAATCACTGTTGACTGTGTAACATAATATCCTGCTGCACTATACAACTAAAAGTATCCTCCATTGATCTGGAAATTCTAGCAACTTTCATACAAAGAATATACTAAAATTCGTTCGACTACTTCAACTGCTGCATAATCCTTGAAACAATGGGAATCAGGTGACGACACATGTGAGATCAAAGGTGAGTGCAACTTTGAAAGCATCTGTGACCTACGGTGTTAGTATCAACATAAAGCAAAAGTAAATTGCATTTTTCGCTACATCCCACTGGAAGAGGATTTGTTTGCTAACGTGAAAACAAAATTCATCTCAAGTGTGCAGAAATGAAAGGTAGGGGAATGTGTGTGTGAAAGTGTAAAGTTTAGTATGCAGTAGTTACACACACACTCGGCCTTGAGGAACTCTTCTTTTACTTCTGCTTTCACAGGAGATGATGAAACTGTGTCTACGGATAAATCAATGGATTCTTTTCTTTGGGGGATTTAATGGTACCTTAGTTTCGTATGCCAAACACACTTCTACTTAGCAAGCCAAAAAGACGAGTGTACACAAATGTGGATGTGTGGTAGCATTTCTATTTTAGTATGTATGGATTTCTTAAAGTTCTCAAAATTCCATCACATGGAAATTTCTCAGCTTTTATGGCACTTCAGACAGTACACAGTAAACTCATATGCCTTCGAGTCCTTTTCGCACACTTGCTTCTACGTGACACATATTGACTTGTATAACATGCGGATGTGATGCAAAATCTTCCTAAGAGAAATCTTCTTGTGCAGCTGCCTTATTCCTCCGTCATCTGGAGAGAAAGTCGTCTTCGCAATAAAAACAGGTTTACTCGCATACGAATTTCCATTTAATGTGTCGAATTTTACGACCCGTGCAATAAATTGGTTCACTCAAATTACATTCCATCGCCAGGTCGTCAGAAACTCGTCTGGGGGAGTCACCAAGTCAGTGTCAACAAATCATATGAACAGTTATTAGGGCAAAACGTGTTCCAATCGGGGAATTGTCAGATACTCTCTCACTTCAATAATATTACCTCACGACCTTAAAAGGGTTTCCTTGTGCTTTGTCATTGTATTTCATACTTACACCCAAAAAGCCTTTCTCTTATAATACTATATACTTTCTCATTTCAATCAAAAAGGCTAACGGTGAACGGATCTCAGCTAGCACACATACACAGGAAGTTGTAAGGAGGGGTTTGTTTCTCTCCTTCTTTTTCCTGTCCTCGACAGTCACACAAGAGCAACGCATGGAGCAGCAGGCATAAGGATTGAGTTTAAAGAAAGCTGTTACACCGACGCTTTCTTCTTTATACATCAGCCTTAGATCCACAACCTGCTTTTCCCAACCAAAGGAGAGAAAGAAAAGGAATTCGATTTAGTCTGAGGGAATGGGCTTTTTTATTATTTGTTGTTCCAGCCTATTCCAATTTGCTTGCTGTGTGTTATCTTTTTGGAGCAATTCTCTGCTCTAAATTACGTGGATGGATGAGGATGGCGGATCCCGATGAGGATTGGATTCAACTACGTAAATATTAGCATAAGCAAGCGAAAGGAAATTGCAACTCGTGAGGCTGTGAACGCTGGATGTGTACTTCAATCACTTCTTGTAAAAATAATACACGATGGACACATCATCTCTTCGTGATCGAGTTATGCAACAACGGAATGGAGAATTCTACTTTCTCACTCAATTATGGACATTCCAAATGAAAGTCAGGGGATGTAGCAATTCTTTCCTCAGTTTGAATAACATCGAGATTTTCTCTTCATTAGCTGGAATGCTGGAATTGGTTACATTGCCAGGTGAGTTAGACAAATAAACTAATGCGACATCACGCGTATATCGCTTGTGATTACACAGCACACTATCATGGTCCTTTAATAATAATATGGTCACTCCCATCTGAAGTGTAGAACAAACTTATTGGCATAAATAGGATTGAGTTTCTACTTTCTACCAACGAAGTCAAATGTACTTTACGAGATTGTGTAGAAAACTCACCTGGAAGGGACTGACGACGTTTCCTAAGTGCTGGGCTAAGGCGATACGTCACCTTTGCTTGGTTGAGGAGTTCTTTGAAGACTTCCGTAACCCGATCTCCAGATTTAGCAGAGCATTCTACGAACCCGTGATTCCATCGAGTTACTATTTTCTCCGCTTGCATTTCATCCACAGCACGTTCTTCCAAGTCGCACTTGTTAGCCACCACAACCAAAGGAATTGTGTCTCCTTTCGACTGAACCACTTGATTCCTCAAGATCAGAATCTGCCAGACAATTCAACAACAGTAATAAAAATCAGTAAACCATCCCTAATGAGTCCAACGCAAGTATCAATTTACAACAACTACAAGAAGAAAGAAAGACGTCCATACTTCTTCAAAAGACGACTGGTCATCGACGGAATACACAAGGATGAAAGCATTTGAGGAGGCAATATTGAGAGTCTTCATTGCAGGAAACTCATATGACCCTGCGGTGTCTAAGATATCCAGCGTGAGACTTGCTCCGCCGATCGGGAAATCCGCTCTGTGCAGTTCTTCGATTGTCCTCCTGTACTTCGGTGTGAATGTGTCGTACAGAAACCTCTGAATTATTGAAGTCTTTCCCACCTGTTGAATACCTCACATTTTTATCTCACCAAATTGACACACACACCACGAAACAGAGATCGTGACTTTGGGCAAAGTGATGTCATTTATTTATTCATGTACTTTAACCGCCTAAAGGTTCAGTCTCTACTTATTGTTGGGCACTTAAACGAATGAAACATGAATGTGGATGCAGCAGAATTCTTGCTGTCATGAGAAGCACTCACTTTCTCTAATCCACTATCTCTGTACCTTCTATAGAAAGTTACCAAAATTCTAAGTAGTTCTATCGTACTTCCTCTGTTGCAGAAAGAACCGTGGGTAAATATTTTACTACCCGACGAGTACTACTTAATCTACTAATGCTTGTCGTTAAGAGATCTTTGATGATGAGAGTATGAATAATTCAGTCAACGACTTCTTTACTTCCGTGACTATCTGCTGAGCAAGGAAGATGTGGAAGTATGACTTACCTTACCTGCACCCAGCATCATAACTTTGTACCCCAACTTATTGGGAGTCTTGGTGGGTGTGGATGCAGTCGTCCTCGACTTGGGAGGAGTTGGACTAGGAGATCGTCTCAGTCTTGAAGATGGCGGAGACAAACTTGGATGCATTGTTGGTTGGGGCTGTAAACTCAGCCGTCTTCCTTGCCGAGCCCGAGGTGGGGGCGTTTGGGACATCGCAGCTGTGTCCGACCTCTGCAGACGTGCATGTAACGGCATCATTTTTAACCCGTCACTCTGCTTTCTCTCTGTTAAGTGTAAGTAGACAAGGAAATATAACACTCTTTCTTTTGATTGAATGGATGGATTAAGTATAGAAGTGTGTAGTATACATGGATATTATGGACTAGAGAGATTTTATGCATTATCACATTTTACGACCACATCGAATAGAATATACGCATTTCAAAAGATGCTGAGGATCTCGGATATCTGGATCAACTTACTTTCTCCCCTGAATTTACACATTACTTCGCATGCTTTGATAATATGATTCATCGAAGGATATTGCGTTTCGTCAAATCTCACCCTAACAAATTCCTAGATACAGAATCCCCCACAACCTTCTAATAAAACTGACAATCTCAATATGTAAAGGATGGAGCCACCTCAAATATACTCTTTTTATTTCTCGCAAAACAAAACTACTCCACGTGCCGACCGACCTTTTCTTATTAGACTCACTCTACTCTTTTTTAATGTTCCTCCGGAAGGATGAAGGAGCAAAAGTACCAAGAAGTAAAAGTGAAACGTGAAAGATACGACAAGTATATAAATGTATGAATGTATACGTGAGACGGAGGAAGGAAAGAAGAATTATGAGGTTCATATTTCATGTGTCTCTTTTCTCTTGAAAAAGAAAGCGATGGAGTGGCTTGGGCCATTCTAATTCTACTTCCTCTTCCCAATCTCTATTCTGCCTAGTCAATCCTCATGTGGCTGCCATTGGGGGTGATGGCAGTGGTGGTTTTGGGGGTTTACTTCCTTCCTAAAAAGTCTCTCTCTTTTCTTTTCTCCTCTTTCTTTCCAACTTGAATCTCATTCAGAAGGGAAAGCGAACTTATCCTCATCATAAGGATAACGATCGCAGTATATATATTCCCAGGAATGGAGGTCAAGAATGAAAAGTAGATGGGGAATCTCATTCCCCAGATTCGTCAGAGAGAGAGAGAGAGCACAAAAGCCTTTTCATTGCTCTAGCAGATGTGCACAAGGTCTTGTGATGTTGGATGTTTGCTTTCTCTCAGATTCACAGAGAATCCTACCCTTTATATTTTATACATATATGACTTAGTGAAGGGGAAACGACTAAGCCCAACATAAACTCAGGTTAATCATCAACTTCATCTTGATTACAGAGAAAGCAAAACTCCCAGGGATTTTATATTCCATAATAATTCTGAAGGACCAAATGAACATTTTAAGTACGGTTATGCACACAAAATTTCGTTCATTCTCAACAAGGATTATTAATTCTTCGTTCCAGTACAAAAGGCTTTTTCAAAAGGAGGATTTTTGGATAAACAGAAGACAAGCCGTGTAGAATTAATATAGATCACTCACTCTACTATGCGAAACTGTTGTGAATTTCGTGTATCGATATCGATTCCTTGTTTAACTTCTAACTGAAGACGGAGATCACAGGGATCATGGGACCTCAATCTATATAATGATTTCCATGTAACAACGCAAATAGCAAGTGCAGAGAGAAGCCTGCTTGAATTACATTCTTATGGTAAACATTTTATTATAAGTATACAAGAGAGCTGTCATTTCCAGAAAACACAACAACCTTTTGATATTTCACTACCCATAGATCAGCACCAGTTGAGCGAACATCGTGTGTCCGATAAAAAGTTAAAATGTCTCTTTCCACGAAAGACAAGAATTTATTGGCGTTTTCCCCTAACTTTCCCTCAAAGAATTTCTTCACTCGATTTCTGTGCAGAAAATCCAAACTCAGTTTGCTGTCTGCCTTGAAGGGAGAGAATCAAAGACAAGGGAGGAAGAAGAGAAAGTGGGTAATTCACTTGGCAAAATGGCAGAACGCAGCGAGCATCGCGATATCCCAATCTTTACTAAAAAGAAAAAGAAAGGGAAAGTGGCAAAAGTGATGATGATAAAAATACTAAAAATAGCCTATTCGGCCCATCTGTCTCCTCACACCCCCGTCTTCTTCCTTCAAAGTAAAGTACATTTAAGGATATTGCATTTCATTCTCAAAATCGATTTCGACACTTAGAGATGAGCACTACCAAGAAACAAACTACCAACACCCAGTGAACAGAGTGTACGCACAACAATGACAACCGACTTGAGAATGAGAAGGACTAAATCAAAAGTATAAAGCTCATTGAGGGATATGAAGGAATGGGGAAGGGACTCCCTCAAGTCTGTCTTTTATATCAATGGCTTCATTCATTTTTTCCTGGAGACTTACGAAGGACAAAAATAAGTCGGGAAGAAAGCATTGTATACGTGATTTTACTTTTGTGATGAGAGATTTGATTGTAAGAATGAAGAGAGAGAGGTCTAAGACGAGAAGAGAGAAAAGAGGATTTGGTTCGGTAGTCTTTTGTAGTTTTGTTGTGTAGCGAGAGAAATGACGAATTACGTCAGAGACTCGTGTAAAAAAGTTGATTAAAGTGTAAGTAGAAGAAAAGAGATTTGGAATCATCTTTTTCTAATTTTCGTAAGGCGGCCTTTTCCCTTTAAGATGGGATTAGTGAGGAACTTTCTCTGTGGACAAAAGGAAACGACTTTTCCACCAGCAACCAGAAAAGGCAATATATAAGTCTTTTGTGCTCTACTATCATCCGTATGTCATATTTGCAATATGCATTGCATGTGCGTAGTCTCTATTTCCTCTTGTTCCGAACATGTTTTGAATTCATAAGGAGACTTGAAACTAGTTGGTACAGTTGGAAACACCATAGCGTGGTAATCTTCTTTTGAATTATGCACAAGAAATGGAAAGCTTTTTGGTCCAACTAACTTTATATTTACATTTATTTACACGGAGAGAAGCAGAGTTGCGAACTACGAGAGCGTTCTCTAAGGAGCTGTATCCTTCTAGATTTATTAATGGTTAGCGCAACTAACACGAGCTCTAGTGGGTGTTATACAGTTTTAAAAATTCAACATCTACGGTATCTTGTTTTCCTTCCGGCTTCCGATTTTTACATACAAAAGTACGTGTGTGATATCTACGCACACAAAATTCTTTGCATAACAAGCGGAGAAAAAAATAAAACGCTAGCTCACTTTTTCCACGACCCAAACTCAACCATCCAATTGAATAAAAGTCTACTTTATCATGAAATTAATGTGAAACGTCGTATTTACCAGTTGAACCAGTGACACAGTCGCAGTAGTGTACAATCATTTTTGAAGCCTTTCTTGAATAAAAATCTGTTGAGCTTTAGTAAATCTTGCACACAGAGAAGTAGTGAATACACCAGGAAATAAAATATGTAGAAGGAAGGAAGCGAAGTGAGAATGGCGAATGTGTACACAGTCACTTTCTTAAATATTTTGCTTTTTGTCGGCATGAATAATTCATATATAAGCCTGTCAAAAGTCGAGACAGGAAGGGGAGCAAGGCTCATTATTATCATCATTGTTCATTTCTACATTAGCCGGGAGGAGTTTCTACTTTCTCTTCGAAGAACTGTCAAAAGAAAATAAAACTACTACAGCAAAAACTCGAGATTTATTCTGTGAACTCCAAAAAATGAAATAAATTGATGGGATTTATACAATTTAGTCTTCAAAGAAAGAAATCCTCTCCTTAAAGTTGTCTTTCACTTTGTTTTCGTTTCATTAAGTTGGACTTGCAATTTGTTGTAGGAGAAACGACTTTCACTTTACAAAACTCTATCACTCTATCTCACTGACTGACTCCGCCATTCATATCAGAATTGGAGCAAAACAACTCTCTCTCTCTCACAAAGTGGTGTAGATATATATTCCTCTCAAATGTCTTTTATTGTCCTTTGCATTCAGCCTTACTTTACAATATATATTGACTCTTTCAGTAAAGAGCAGAGATATATGAGAGTTCTCATATTCTCATTCTACCCATTTATCTGGTTTGAAGTGGTGCGGCGTGGCATCAGGCGTAAAGCAGTGATGATGATGATGATGCTACGACGCTTTCTCTTGTTTCAAGAATTGCCTTTCAAAAAAGCTTAATCGATCTTTCTAACTTGTGAAATGAATCTTACATTCCTTTCTGAAAGGACTGCGAGCGTAAAAGAACTGACAGTGTCGTAAATTTCGCCTTCTCCACTACTAATATAGGCACCGTCACATTTAGTCCGATTATTCTGCTCCTCTCTTCGCTCTTAAACTTCTTTTAACTCTTCAACTTCACGTTTCATGACTTATATTGCCTAAGAATGTCAAGCGTATGTGGCAGAGAGGTGGTTTTGTGATTTATCATTCCGATCTTTTATAGCAAGTGAGAGTAAAAAGGGATTTCCAGAATTTCCACTTCAGATAAAGCACTAAAACGCTAAACCCATCCTTTCCATATTCAATAAGTTGACCGCCAAGTATTTGTCACGGCAATCTACGACGTCAGGTTATCAAACGCTATATATGATATGACCCCATGAGGCATGATATAGGATCTTCTGTAAGCGTCGTTGACAATATCACACCCTTCTCAGAATTTCCAGGAAGGAAATTAGACGGAGTATAGAATTTAATAGATAGTGTGTCCTCACTTCTATCATTTATTCCCACCACCAGCCTTACTCAGGCTGTTTGCTCGCTCTCAGATGTGTTTGCTTTCTTCTTCCGTTCTACTTACTTTCTCAGTATGCTAATCAAGTCAAAGATCAAAAGGTATTTACTTTTAGAACTGTTAAGCCGCAATGCACATGAATTCAAGACTGGTTCTCACGCAATAGTGAGCACAATGTATAAATTTATACAAGCTCCTCTTCCATGACAAAAATAACGTGAACGCTTCTTGATTAAATACAAAGTACAGAGTACAAAGCAGAATCAAACAACCAAACTAAACACTCACATAGAGACATACCCACCAAGGCATACACAAATCCACCTCCCAGTTGCGTATAAATTGTTTTCTTTTAGAATGAAAAAGGAAAAAGAAAGCCCATAAAAGTAAAAATGCTTAGGTACATCAAAGCAAGCACTTCAAGAAACTCACAACGCAATTTACGATATATTTTCCCCAGCTCTTGAAGTGCTGGGATTTCGAAGTAATCCGTAAATGCGAACAACAACTGACTGGACCATGATGATGTATTCCATACCTGGGGGTAATCACGTAGGTGTGTGTAAAAATATTTTTTACTGAAAGCAATCTAAATCTAAAAGGGCTCAGGTCAATCTACGCAGCTGAAAGAGACAAACAACGACTGACATAATCTATTCCATTTCTTCCCCATCTTATCACAGGAAATCACTTTGAATTAAACCAGGTAAGTCATATCAACAAAGTTTATTCTTGAAGCAAAACTCCTCGTTCATCGTTCGCGAAGAATGGCAGGGGAAAATGAAGTAAACAATTTGCATTTAAAATGTGTAATGGGAAAGTTGTCCTTGCTTGAGAGGGAGCAACGAGAGAATACGACACACGAGATAGGAAGAACAGTGTAAGTAATTAATCCTTAGAAAGAGGAAGTTTCCTTACTCAATGAACATCAATTAAAAGAGGGTTTGACTTAATTGCGTTTGTGAACGGAGAAAAGGACCGTAATGGAATTAAAGAAGAGGTCAACTAAGTAAGTAAAAGTTCCGCTATCTTATTGTAGTTTCTCTATCCTTTCACTCTCCATATTTGTTCTACAGAGAATAAAGTCAATTCCCTAAATACCCTCATGCCCAGGAAGGAAGTCTTAAGTATTAGGGAAAGTTTTGTACAGTAGAAACAAGTCACCGAGAGAGTAAAGTATGAAGGATGGAAGAACTCACTTGTAATAAGTTACTCCCTGAAGGGAGTGCTGAGCATCCCATATAAAATATAAGTCACGGGAACTACCAACACTATATTATAGCAGCTACAGTATTAAGTCCTGTACATGCATATACACTATAGCACCCTATACACACAAGTTTATTTACTTTTTATATCTAGCACTGAAAGGCATATTATGTATGTATTCAGAGTTTACACGTGTCTACCCATTTCATTCGTTTGCGATGTAATTGCTAATGACCTCAAGGGAGTGCTTCTGCCCAGCTAAATGACGAAGACGACCTGTTTCCATTTTATGGAAAAACATTCCACTCAAATGGAATGGACTTGTGCACATTACACACAGCTTTTTAAAGTGATTCTGTATATCTACTCTGAAGAAGAAATCCCGAGACAACTGCGGTACAATATACGGGCTTTCTCCTTTACTGTGGAATATTTAGACCGTGTGCGTCATCATCGTATACACAACCTACAATCACCAACCGAAGATAGTACTAACAGAGAGGCTGCTTTTTTCCTTCCACAAGATTCATCTATCCAGAAGAAAGAACCACTTGTTGACTTATCTCTAGTCCTGCAGGCCTTTCTTAAAAAGCAATAAATTGTTTGGAGT
>JAQGAC010001346.1:0-14339 GCA_034696585.1 Isotomurus maculatus | reverse complement strand
AGTGTGATCTGCTTTCTAAGAGCTTTGGAATTATTCTTCCGATGCATTCGTCTCGAGTAAAAAGAGCATTCATTTCTTCCAGGGAAGAGATAACAGCTGTTAAATCAATTTAGCATAGAATGACTACAAAATTGAAAATTAACATGAATCCAATAACGAACCCGTTACCTGCTTCCTCCACTCCCATCTTCAGACTCATAATGGGTCCGTAGCTTTTGGATAAAACATCAAACGCCATAAAAGGTAATTTTTCCCCGGTTGCAGCAATTTGGTGTAAGTTGCCAAGTATTGGAAGTCGTAGAGGTCCTAAATCAATGTCAGAGGTCAGATTTGAATTTCTTGTGCATTATTTCAATAACTTTGTATATTTATTAAATACCTGGAGGACGCTCGTGTCTGCGGTAAACATTTTCTTTCCAGTAGAAATACAGAATGTAGAGCACTAAACCTAACGATATTTCTAGCAGCATAATAACTCCCGTCAATATTTTTAGTGACTTTATTGCGACTTATAGAGTAGCCTGGATTCTGCAGTACGCGGAAACAACGACGGATGCAACTGACACTTGATATTGCACACTGAGGGAATGAGAGACTATTACTTACAATGCGTTGAAAATGTGTTGCAATGAGGATAAGTTCGAATGAGGAAAACTTCGAATGAGAATATTTCGAAGGAGGAAAATCTAACTTAGAAAATACCCCTAATTTATACATCCGAAATCAAAATGAAATTACGGTGAAAAAGAGCCGTTTATAAAGTGAACCTGAAAATGCACCAGCAGATCACGTACTACAGTTCTGAATTTATCATCTTTTACTATCAATTATGGATATCATGCTATGTGGTCAGCGTATGTTTCATAAGTAAGCTAGAAAGCTTTTATCCTGATGAAGTACTGAATTATCTAGTAAAAATGATATATTTATTTTTTATTTGGCATTTCAGCTACACCTACAGCAACATCAGTTTGCTGAAGTTTGCTTCAAGTTATATTTAACAACAGGTTAAAATTCATTATAGATTACAATTATAATGAATAAACACATATTCAGGGAACCTTCTGGGATTAAACACAACACGCGATGTTCATAATAATTATACAAGACGGGATAAATCAACTTTACGCACAAATAGGTTCATTAGCATTACTTTAGTTTCATCGCTAACTTTTTTCTGTCAAATGAGCACATATTCATTACATTATTATTACAGTACCATATTATTTAATGCTTAGCATTGGTAAGACACTGAAGTCGGCAGAGTAATTAATATTTATTTTTATCCACAATTAGTACTATAAGTACAGTGACAAGTGACAATACTGACTACGAATGACATACTAAAAAAATATACTACTCTGCTAGGTACAAGTAGACAAAATTCGTTTTGCTTCAGGAACACCTTTTTCAGCAGCTTTCTGCATCATTACCAACCCTTCAGAGATTCGCCCATCTTTTAGCAGAAACACCGCATTGTTATAAGTTCCAAGAGGGTGACCCAAGTCAGACGCTTTACGATAGTATTCCCGAGCAATTCGTTCGTCATTCAGTCTCTCATATGCAACCCCAATATTGTAAAGTGCTCGAGCACTGCCTATTTCTGCTCCCTTCTCGAGCAACTCCATTGCAGTCATTGGAGGATCGTTTGATGATACTCCATCAGAAAAACAAATCATAGAGTCTTCAGTAACCTTTTCGGTCTTTGAGGTAAGAAACTTAAAAGCCCCAACAACACTGAGAAGATCACCAGTTAATCTCTTTGACACAGAGAGACGGTCAGATGGAGAATCAGCATCAACTCTCTTTGTTAAAAGAGGAGAAGAATACTTCGGTTTAGGATTAATATTTTCGATGTCATTAGAGAAAACTACGGAGTCGTCCTCATCTTCATTTAAATAGGGCTCATGCGAAGAAAAGTGAAGGTTAGCTAACGAGTCTTCTTTAATAAACGGTGTGATGTCAATAGAAGTTTTCTTGCTCGCAATTGAAGACTTTTGGTTAACACTGATGACATGCTGTGATAATATCGGTTGAGTGACAGCATTCTTCGGCCAAACAAACGGACACTTGGATCCTGCAGTAGCATTAGTAAGTCTGTCTAAAACCGACGGTACTGGAGCCTCTTCGACAAGCACAGAGCTTCGGTTCCTCCTATGCGTGAATTCATACGCGAGAACTAATCCAGTAGTCCAGCCCACAGCATCCGTCAAAGAATATTTTGACGGTGGGACAAATTCCTCATTAGGCTTGTGTCCACCCTTCCTTATCTCCTCCCCTCCTACAGCAGGACAATCGTTTTCTCGCCATTTTCGACAAGTCCCTCTAAAAGCACGGCAAATAGAACGATGCATTCTGCCAGGTACGCAACAGTTTGATCCCAATTAGGCTCTCAGTGATTCGAAAACTCCAGCGTAGGCGTTCAGCATGCAACGAGATTCAACACAAACTGTGATAAATTCCTCGGCTCTTCAATACTAAAAACAGAAACACTAACTCATACAAACGTGAATTACATTACAACTTATCATTAACATTTTGACACAGATTTTGCTTACCAATTCCTTCCTTTTGTCACTCTTCCCTACATCAGCATTGTCTTTTGTTGTCACCAAGTCTCAATCAGTCTCTCCTCATCATTTGTAATTTGTAAGTACATTATTACTATGCTGCAACTGCTAGATCTCCGCAGTCACTGTATCCATCCTAACAAGAACCAAAAATCCACTTAAATCCCTTTCATTCAACCTTGACATTACACAACTAACAAAAACAATTTACAATTCTTACCAACTCATTCTCACGTCATTTCTTTTTTAAACAAAACAAACCCTACAGCACTTTACTGGATAAAGTGTTTTAAAGCGTGCAAACTTTCTGTTCTTTGGTGGTACTTTGTGACACTAAAATACGTAGCAATTAAAGATGTGTTTTAGTAATTAATTCTGAATTAGAAGTAGGTCGAAGGTCGAAGTTTGGCGAAGTCGAAAAAGATCTCCTCGTGGTGTTGTGTGGAGGAGGACTGAAGACTGAGGCAACACACAGTCGGTTGCGTGTGTGTGTTTTGCTCTGGACTGGAGTCTCGCCGTCTCAAATTCATCACGAGTTCGCTTTGCCTTCTACGCAGTAGTACGCACTTTCACTCCGACTGGACTTCACGTGAGATTATGCAGCTCCAAATTCGCCAATCCACCAACAACAACCATCATCACCTTCTTATGTAACAACCTGTCTTCACATCTTCGCTCAAGTGTCTATTCTTCCCTTTTAGTCATGTCGGCAGCTCAAACTGTCCTTATCGGTAGGTCATATTACTTTAAGGTCTTTTTTATGATTGGAACGTGTAACTTCAATGGGGACTTGCAGGTGGGGGTAGCGGATTTATCGGGACTGCACTGACGAATGCGTTGAAGACGAAGGGATACAATGTCACCGTTGTGTCGAGGAAACCAGGACCTTATAACATTTCTTGGGTATGAGTTTAGGCCTTAGAGAAATGGTTTTTTGAACGCTCGATGAGGTTTTGGATGGTTTGTGAACTAGACAGACTTAGAGAAAGGTGGACTTCCAAAGAACACGAAGGCTGTGGTGAGTATGGCTGGACAGAATATTTTTGACGTGACGAGACGATGGACGCCGGGATTCAAGCAGAATGTGTGGAGCAGTCGAGTTAATACCACTGCAAGTTTGGCCACTGCTATTTCTAAGGCTGAAAAGAAGCCTGATGCATTTGTTTCAATCTCAGGAGTCGGTAAGATGCTTACAGAGTTGTATTGTAAAGCTGTAATGGTTCTTATTGCATCGAACTTAAATGCCAACTAATTTCTCATGGGGATGGACAGGATACTACAAACCCTCAGACACGGCAGAGTACACCGAGGAAAGCCCAGGAGGAGACTTTGACTTCTTGTCGGAACTTGCTGCGGCTTGGGAAAGGGCTTCCGAGTTACCTCAAACTGAGTGTCAGAGTGTTAGACGCACTGTTATCAGATCAGGTAGGTTGAAACTCAACAAGCAAATGCTATCTGTTTGTTAATTGCTTGGGATCTTGACAGATGTCAATTTATTATAAATAATAGGTGTAGTTTTGGGAAGACAAGGAGGAGTTATTCAGCAAATGTATTGGCCTTTTTTCTTCGGTGTTGGAGGTCCAGTAGCTTCTGGTAAACAGTATTTTCCGTGGATTCACATAGCTGACATGGTAGGACTTATTTTGTACTCATTGGAGAATCCTAAAGTCTCTGGAACGCTTAATGGAGTCGCTCCACATGCGGTGACAAATGGGGAGTTTGCACAAGGTATTGCAATCTTGGTTGATTTCATCAGACCAGAATTAATGGTGAAAATTCTCTCTACATGACATGTCACGATTAACTTATGTCACGTTTTTTTGCAGCTCTTGCAAAAGCGATGTGGCGACCGTCCCTGTTTCCTATGCCTGCTTTGGTCCTTAATACTGCCTTTAGTGAAGAGAGAGCAAAAATTATGACCGAAGGCCAGAAAGTGATACCCAAAAGAACATTAGAGTTAGGATATCAGTTTAAGTATGGAGATATTAACTCGGCTTGCACACAATGTGTAAGTAATCAGTAATATTGTAATCTTGTTGCGTTTAATCTTTAGCGTGTACAGGTGCTTAAAAATTGTCCAAGAACAAAATATGTAAGTAAATTAATTCAACAGATAACCTGCATTGTAAATATATAGCCGTCCTAGTCATTTACGACTTCGCAATGTGAAAACATAAACGCACATTTAGAACTGAACTGAACTGAACTGTTTGTTGTTTTATCATTTATTATATCATATCTCGTAAAGCCAGCGACATAGTTGTTTCAGGGCTTTTGAAGTGCATAATATTACTTTTTTAGAAAATAGGAAGTTCACCGAGCGTATCTATTGATTCTAATTCCAGTTCATTGTCAGAAGTAGGATCTTCGTCTAACTCTATATCATCGTCAGTTTCATTCACACGTTCTGTGCTTACAATCGCATCTTCAGCATCAACAACTGTGGGAGCATCATCGTACTCTTCGCAAAAATCCCAGCCGAATTTGGTCGAAAGGAACTCCGCAAATCTGTCAATTTTACTTTTCAGTTTTGTCTCGGCTTTTTCGTGATCTCTCACATTATTGATGAGGCGCTGCATGCAGTTGAACAAGAAGTTGTTACTTGTGACGATATCCACGAAGAAATCTTCAGGAATTTCTTTGATTTGAAAGAATAAATCGGATACGAAGTCAATAAAGAGGGAGGGATAATGTAGCACTGCTTCATCACTGTGGCACAGCAGTTGAACTAAGCATTTCCAATGCTCAAATGAGTCGTAATGCTGTCCGACAAGGAATGTCACAAAAGCAAACTGCAACTCAGCTAAATACTCCGACGAGCTGTTGATCATTCATGACACGCACTGTTATTAAAATGCCTTCTCATTAATTATAAGAATAAAGGAAGCTGACATTACCTTCCCATGAGATCTACAACCTTTTGAAGCTTCCAACTTTTATCGAGTTGAAGTTTACTAATTTCTTGAGGCGTAACACCATCTGGGTAATTTTCAGTCGGAATTTTCGTGTACTTAATTTTTGATTCGAAATTCTCGGTCATTTTTGGTAAACTACTTTCAGCTATCTCTAGCTTGGTCATTTTTCGTTTAGCAGCTGGAGGTGCACTTTGATCCGCGTCAAGAGTCAATTCAGGTGCAGACAATATTCTCCCACTGGGTGGAGACAACCTTTCCAAAGTTTCACCTAGAAAATTTTACCATTAAGAAAATTTTAACGGCAAAATGAGATAAATCGTCGTTCTTACTTGTGATTCTGTTCGTTAAAGAAATCCATCGACGCCAAAGAGTATACGGATAGGCTCCTAAGAAGCGATCCAGGTCTTCCTTATTCTCTTGCATTTTCGTTCTTGCTTCTTCACTAACACCTGCAAAGAAAGAAAATATAATTTCAATATTTGCACTCCATTCTCACTGACTCGATTTGAAATATCTTCACCCGTACCATCCACTAAAATATCTTCCAGTTTACGATCATATTTCCTCGCAAGAAGCTCTCGTTTCTCGAAAATATGATAAAATCCAGTCCTTGGAGCAGTATTTCTGTGATCCTTGCTCACCGCACTGAATGTAAAAAAAATATTGGACTATTGTTGTTAACATTCAAGAACCAGTCCTTTACAATTTAAATTGTATTTGCAGGTTTACCTGAAGTAGATGAAGTGGAGTCCTGGAGGAATCATTTTGATGCCTTTGAATCGTTCCCCAGTGTTCCAGCTCTCCATGTCGATTCCGATTTCAGTTCCAGGAGGAACGTCGAGGAACACGAAGGTCGCTCCTTCCTTGAACAGCCTCAGACTCAGCTCAGGTGGCATGTCCATCGGCGCCCCTTCACTAGTCGATGCTTCCTCCGCCATTCCTTCAAACCTGCGTCACTTGTAGCGATTTCAAAACTGGACTAACTACAGCGTAAACAATAATTCAGCAAGTCGACAAACACTCAACACACTCCACCCGCCATCAGCTACCTCAACTTTGTCTACTCATCTCAAGATGCCCAACTGCTCCAGTTTATACGCTGCGTTTTGAGATTTTGCATCCGACAGGATCATCGTAAATTCTGAATTCATGAAGCGGATCGGAAGACTTAATCATACATTAGATAAAGTTACTCTATATTCTAAATTAAAAGTTTACCTGAACCGGAGAATTGCCAATTTTTTTTTATTTTCCGCTTTTGTGTAGTGCAGAAATGCAAAAACGTGATGCTGGATTTCCTGGATGAAATGCAAAACAATAATTTTGTTGAGTCATTCATGTTAGAGCATTCTGAATTGTATATCTACTATCTACAATCAGTGACTATAATGTAACAGAGAAAACAATGTGCAAATGAGCTTTGTTGGAATATTTTAAGTTCAACTCTATTCCTAGATAAACTCCTCGTCATTGTTGGATTAGCTCTATTCACGTCTGATTCCATTCAAAATCAGTAAAATCACTATTTAGTAAAGGAAGTGGGTCCATTTGGTTTGGACTGTGGATCGGTTTTAAATTCAATTGAGTAATTTTACAGTTCTAATCTAACCTTGATTTATGCACATTCCAGATTCCAGAAACAGCTCTAGCGTCTAGAGCACAGATTGTGCTGACAGGTGGATGAAACCCATGCGTGATTTTCAATACACCTAGTTGAATTTCTAGTCATAATACCATCATTACTTTACTGTAGTTGAGCTTGTTATGCTTGTTATTCAACCATTGTTTGGGTTACAGGTTGTGGGTCTCGCTCATCAATTATACATGTCAATAATTGTCGCAGAGTTGTAGGAAGTATCAAAGTATGTTGGTTTTGTAAATCTTTCTGCTATGATTGTTCCCATTTTTCTCATGCAACGCGCACACACAATTAAAATAAAAGATGGCAATGAAACTTAGTGAGATGATAATGAATCGAATTATCCATATTCCCACGAGGAAATACGGCAATGGAAATGTCAGAAGATTTTAGAATTATTTTAATTTATGAGTACAATGCATGTGCTACAAAGCACCACAGAGCAAGGATTCATTCATTACATCACAAAGCTCTGACAAAATTGCTTCTGTGTTCTTCGGCATGTTTGGTGTTGGTTTGCTCTTTGTATAAGTCAACATTGATTCCTTGTAGGAAAGTGTAAAGACAGTTGTACGTGATTGGACCCAAGGCAAGACCAATATAAGGCAGGGCGATCTGACCGTGGCTTTGAAGTCTTAAGTGAAGCTAGCTGTACGGGATCCCTTGTATCACCAAAAACACAATTTAACACTACAATTTATTGGGATAAAGTTAGCAGTGCTGAAGATACTCCCTTATGTACCATTTGACCATCAGTTGTCATCCAATCCCTTGCATCATTTTATCACTTGAACAACAAGCAAATGAATCTTATCCACAGTCTCTCTCTCTGACGCGTACTAATTGAGCAGGCTGACTACTGAACAAATATATTTTGTTCCGATAGGTAAGTGTCTGAAAATTTAATTTAAACAAACCTTTTTGTGTATTCAAGTCGTGTGTGTGTAGCGTTTCACAATCCCGATTTTATAGTTTCCCATTTTTTGACATCGTTTACCTCTACAATATTTTCATTTCCTCTTATGCACTCAATAAATTTTACCATAATACTTTCACAACCAGCCAAGACTTTAATCCCTGCCGTGCGTGCACTCACACTGTATAACTCAATTTCATTCTTAGCTTTAATAGTTTTCTAGCTAAATGAAGTAGGACCAGTCAGAATTCCATTGCTACGCAAGTCATTGCCAGTAGTAGGTAATTTCTTCGTATGCTTTTTGTGGTCAGCCCTGTGGCAGTTAGGACGTGGTTGCGGTAGTCTCTTGATTGCCATTGCTCAGCGCGTTCTTGTATGCAGATTAATATTAGCTTAGAATGCCAAAGGATTGCTGAAGGTGTGGAATTGACATTGTAGAATAGACGATTCAATTGTCATTCAGGTTTCTTAATCAGAATTTTAATTTTTTCAGCACACAATGGAGTTTCAAGATAAGAAAGACTTAAGAAATCGGCGAGAAACTGCTGGATTTATTTCCAAGGCCTTGTTCCTGTGGATGATTCCTCTTTTCTGGAAGGGCAGGAGCAAAGATATAGACATCGATGACATCGATAACGTCCCAGAGAAGAACAAATCTGATACAGTTTCCGAGCAATTGCTAAAGTAAACATTTTTTCCTAATTTCATTGCAGCATGCAGCTTCTCACAGATAGATTCGATAATTACTTTAATCTGACCTGAACTTGTCCTCCTTTGTAAAAGTCAACTCATTTCCGCCTGCATGCATATTATCTTATGTAAATGTTTCCGGCGCTTGTTATGATCTTTGCAAATAACACAACAATGTAGTCACTGTTCAGCGTGAAATATGAATACAGATCATAATAGTAAATCGTTTACAACTGCCAATAGGTCAATTACTAGCTTCTGAATGCATATAAAGATATAGGGAAGTAGTAAAGATTTTGAGTATGAGTGATGATTTCATTCATTGATAAGTTGATAAATAATGATATTATATACTATGCTCTTTAATGGCAAAGTAGAACGCGTCAAGAAGATATCATGTCTGTGAGCCCTGTTAGATTTATTGAATGCAATTCGCAATCGGCAATGGCAATAATTCTAATTGTCTCACATTCCCCATAATATTTTTTACTATTCATATCGCATGCTTGAATTTTTGCTTCGTTGACATGCCTTTCATGCAAGATTTTATTATATGGATGCATGTTTAAGATCTCGTCTTGTGAAATGCAACTGCAATATGCAGAGAATCTTGCGAAATAGTTAAACCGATCTTCTTCCTTCTATGAGCTGTGGGCTGAAGATAGAGTTAGCAATTAACATTAATATGTTTTGCTCTTTAGACAATGGGATGTTGAATGCACCAAACCTGCTCACGGCAGTAAAACAAAGAAACCCAGCCTGTTGCGTGCATTCCTAAGAGTCTTCGGACCACGATATGCAGGCTTCATTGGACTATTCATGATCGATGGATGGGTAGTTAGGTAAGCTAATTAATACATGAGATTGTTCTTTTTGATAAATGGCATGTTATTTTGAACTACAGAATTGCTCAGCCAATATTTCTACGGCTGTACATTAAATCCTTCACTGAAGACGGCATGACAAGTGCTTGGCAATGCATCTACGCTGCTGGAGTTTGTCTCACCACATTTTTTCACATTTTGCTCCACCACTCACCAGCATTTCAAATGTGTGTTTCTGGAATGAGATGTCGTGTTTCGATTTCGTCCTTGATCTATAAAAAGGTTTGATTCCCACTTCCAGGTCGCACGTCAAGGTCTTCTAAAATAAGAATTCACTTACAACTTACCTTCTAAAACTTTACAGGCTTTGCGATTGAGTAAAACTGCAGAAGCCAAGTCTTCCGTGGGCCAAATTGTAAACTTGATTTCGAACGATGTCGCCCGATTCGACTACAATCTGCACTTCATTCCGCTTCTTGTGATCGGCCCGATACAAATGTGCATATTCTTTTATCTCCTCTGGTCGGAAATTGGATTAGCTGCGGTTGTCGGCACAGGCTACGTGCTTCTTCTCTCTCCTAGTCAATGTATGCTGGGAACTTAATTACTTGCGTCCACTTAGAATAGCAACGTAGCAGAGAGTTGTGTCATTATCTGTTTTGTATTCTTAAGATGTGATGGGCAAGCTGTCTGCTAAGTTCCGTGTGGAGATTGCGAATCAAACGGACGAAAGAAGTAGAGTTATGAATGAAGTTATAGGTGCTATGCGTCTCATTAAGATGTATGCTTGGGAAAAGCCATTTGGATCTCTTGTCGAGAGATTAAGAAGGTAGGGATGCCCCTTTTTTTGTGATTAACCTTATCGGGATTTTCATGGAGGAACCATATTCAAGATTGCAAGAACCCATTTATGTGTTTAGAATGGAGGTTAACGCGTTGAAGAAGAGGTCACTTCTACGAGCTGCGTTCATGGGGATCTTTACATCGAACTTCACTTTCGTACCTTTCATGGCAATCTTAACTTATGGGCTGCTGGGAAATGATGTTACTCCAGACAAGGCTTTCTTTACTGTCGCTATTTTCAACGTGATGACAGAAGTCATGATGTACTTCGTGCCAAATGCAGCCGCATGTGTCGGAGAGCTTCTCTCTTCAATTGGCAGGATGGAAGTTAGTGAAAAAATGTCATTGGTTTTTTGAAAATAGACAGTCAAAAACATCGAGTCTGTAAACTGGATCTTTAATTGCTTTTAGGAATTCTTGCTTATGGAGGAGCAGGAAGTGAGCAGTAACTTAAAAATCCAAGAAAATCACAAGGGACCTGCTGTCCTCAAGATGAAAAATTTATTTGCAAAGTAAGACATCTTGAAACCTGGCTTTATCACATCTGCAGATAGTTTATTTTTATAAAAGCCTGTAAATGTATTATTTCTACGTGTAGGTGGGACAAAACGAAACTCACATTGAATGACATCACATTTGACATCTCAGGAAATAAGCTAATGATGATAGTCGGCCCTGTGGGATGCAGCAAGGTATTAACTGACTTGATACATGCAGCAGCATAAGATTGAAAGCCATGTTTTAACAATTAATGTAAATGTGTTGCAGACGTCCCTGCTGCAGACTTTACTAGCGGAACTTCCGGTTCAAAGTGGCCGTGGAGAAATCAAAGGGAAACTGTCGTACTGTTCCCAAGAACCATGGCTGTTTCCTGGAACCGTTCGTCAAAACATTTTGCTTGGAAAGGAGTACAACTTCACAAAATACACTGCCGTCCTGGATGTCTGTGCTTTAGAAGATGACTTCAAACAGTTTGCTTACGGAGACTCCACAATTGTAGGAGAACGCGGTGTAGCATTAAGTGGAGGACAAAAGGCTCGTATAAACTTGGCCAGAGCTTTATACCAAGAAGCTGACATTTACTTGTTAGACGATCCACTCTCTGCGGTTGACACGCATGTCAGTCGACATATTTTCGAGAAATGCATTCAGTCTCATCTTCGCAGCAAATTGAGAGTACTCGTTACACATCAACTGCAATATTTACCACAAGCTGACCATATCGTAGTTATGAATGAGGTGAGTAATGCATTCAGTAGAGTTATCATTCCCATCTTCACCACAGGGGAGTCCCGTGAGAAAGAATGCACAATGAAAATTAACTCGACTCTTTCCTCATTAGCATAAAATGCAATTAAGATTGTGTTTCATTGTCAATTTCAGGGGAAGATTTTAGCCCAAGGAAGCTACAGCGAGCTGATGGAACAAAGAATCGACTTTGTAAGTCTACTCACGCCAGATGAAGCTGAAGAAGATAATGAAGAAGGCAACGAATCTCACAGGCAACTGTTGAAATCTGAAGACGGAAATGAGGCTTCCAATGTAAGTGATACGTGCCTTTTGTTATGTATGCACGTGGATAGTTCACCATCGCTTTGTTGTGTAGGAGGACACTGTGGCTGCCAAGGTCAGCAGTGGTGGAGAACCACAGCAATCCCACAAGGAAGCGATGGTCGAGGGTTCGGTCAAAGCGAAAACTTACTGGGAATACTTCAAGGCAGGAGATTCGATGTGCTACATTTCTCTACTCGTGTCTGCATTTTTAACGAATCAGACTATCATCGTGTGCAATGACTACTGGTTGTCTAAATGGTATGAAATGAAGAGGAATGTGTTTCAAAAGATAGGTTGATTACCAAGTCTTGTTTAGTAATGAGATTTCGCTGTTTAGGACAAGCCGAGAAGAAGAACGAGTCCTGGAGCGTATTCGGCAGCAATCACTAAACATAACTGATATCTGGAGCAATGAGAGTTCTATTTTAGTTCCTTCCGCAAACAACTATGAGTATAAATTAGGAGACAGCACAACAGATCAAATCTTGAACGATAGGAATATGATTATGATCATTTACGCAGCACTGGCATGCACTGTGTTGGTTCTTGGAACCCTCAGGACATTATTTTACTTTGCTTATACTATGAGGATCAGCAGTAATATTCACAACAGGATGTTCCAAAGCCTCGTTAGGGCTCCTATTCGATTTTTCGACGTCAATCCATCTGGTATAATACAATTTCATATTACCCTATATTCGTTTCTTCTATTGAAATCATTCAAGGAATGTGTTATGCGAGCCATACCTGGATTATAAAAACTCTTCCCTAATCTTTAGGCCGAATCATGAACCGCTTCACCAAAGACATTGGAGCGTTAGACGAATACTTGCCATTGTCTATGTTTGATACCATCGACATCGGCCATCGAATGATTGGATGCATTCTTATAATTATTATTCTTAATTACTACCTAATTTTTCCTGCCATCATCCTTTTCATTACTTACCGATATATCCGTTTGTTCTTCATCAGAACAAGTAGAAGTATTAAGAGGATTGAGACTTGCAGTAAGTTTATTGCTAGATTTTTTTCATAATCTTAATGCAATTTGGTTTCTGATTACAAAAACAAAATATTTCAGCTCGTAGTCCCTTGTACACTCACTTGGCTTCATCCATCCAAGGAATCGCAACAATCAGAAGCATGAAAGCTCAGAAGATTTTGATGTATCAGTTTGATTGCTTACAGGTTTGTGCTAACGTACTTAACACCCAATAATGAACTGACCTGTTGAATGAGATGAATTATTGATTTCCAGGATGTGCATTCGGCTACGTGGTACCACTTCCTGGCAGCAAACAGTTGGTTCAGCACCTGGTTAGAGATTGCATCGGTGATTTTCATTGGAGTCGTTGTTTTTAGTTTTATTGGCTTCTCGAGCTGTAAGTTGCAGCAATACATACATCTAATCTTAATACGAAGCGTTGCAGTCAGAAAAGTAAGAATGTTTGAGAGCCATTGTTTGATTTAGTGAGTACCAGTGCTACCAGCAGTGGAGTAGGTCTGGCAGTTGCTTCCCTCATGCAAATGATGAATATATTCCAGTTCGGTTAGTCTTGTTAAAAATACTGCGTGCCCCAGTAGACAAGATACGGGTGTCTTTACGCAATGTTTCAATCTGTTCACTTAGGAATGCGGCAGTCAGCAGAAATGGAAAACAGCATGACTTCTGTAGAAAGAACGCTGGAGTACACAAAGATAGAACCTGAAGTTTCGAGAAAATCCAAAAAGTGTATGCTGCTTTTCTTACTGAAGCCCTCAATTTGACTTTATTCAATTCAATGACCAATTGTTTGGATATCTTTAGATTCTGACAAAGGTCCATCCAATGACTGGCCTTCCAGCGGTTCTATTAAGTTCAGCGATGTTTTCCTTTCATACGACGGAGGAAAACCAATCCTTAGGAACCTGAACTTTGAAGTGAAGCCTCAAGAAAAGATAGGCATAGTTGGACGTACCGGAGCAGGGAAAAGTTCGATAATCGCAGCTCTCTTCCGAATGACAGAACCCCAAGGAGAGATCTGCATTGACGGATATGATATTAGTGGCGTTTCTCTTTCGAAGCTCAGAAAGCACATCTCCATAATTCCTCAAGATCCGGTTTTATTCTCAGGAACGATCAGATACAACTTGGATCCTTTCGAGTCGTTCAACGATGATGAGCTCTGGAAGGTTCTTGAAGAGGTTTGACTGTTGGCATTAGAAAATGTTTGGCTTAATAATATTGAGACTTTTGTTCACTCAGGTGGAGCTGAAGGATTTAATTAAAGCGTTAGATTATAAAGTCAGTGAAGGTGGAAAGAATTTCAGTGTTGGTCAAAGGCAATTGGTTTGCTTGGGGAGGGCTATTCTTCGTAGGAACAAAATTCTAGTAATGGATGAAGC
>JAQGAC010001345.1:0-14342 GCA_034696585.1 Isotomurus maculatus | reverse complement strand
TTACTGTAATATACTGTGTCTATGTGGCAACTTCGTTTATGAAGCAGTGACAAGAATAAACTTGTATTTCTCTCTCTAAAAAAACGAGAAGACAGAACAGGCAAGAAGAGAAATGTCAGATATCCTGCATTAACTACTATAATACTAATAATAAGGATGTTCGAAGTCTCGTAATAGCTGGTAGAAAACTTCTTTATCTTTCCCCGGCGAAACTTTTGCTTACATGATTTGAAACTTGTTGATCTTTATTATTTCTATTTCCATAAGCTGGCAATTTCTGGTTAATGACTCTGGTTGAGTTGCAAACTTTTAGACTCATTCTGTTTTTTGTTATATTCGGCAAAGAGTCGCAGAATAGCCATTTTGGCAGTTTTCTGGTTCTTCAGTGCCACTCGGTGATTGCACATGTTCATTAAGGAATTACAGGTCTGTTTATTCTCCCAACTCCAAACAACAAGAACAATCCAAAGCGCTCAAACACTTAAAATAATTCATGTTCTGGCTATGTTCAGTAGAAAAAATAGAAGTGGATAGAGGATCCAAAAAGTTAATGTACAAATGCAAAGACTTCAAAGAATCAGTATATCTTTTTTATCATAGATTGAATGTATGTGTACAGAAGATGATAGAAAACTATTTAGAAAACTGTCCTGTTGTTCAATGTAGAAGTTTCTACACCCGTGAATCTTACATAGGAGACCGGTACCGTAAACAGTTGTGGATCCCTAAGTAAGAGGAATCTGCTTTTACGGTTTCGTGGAAATATGAACACTAAAAGTCTAAGTATTGGATCTGAGGTCATGCACTGTGAGAATGAGAAGTGACAACAGATACTTACACATCAATGGTGTGACCTTTCCCATGTATGTGCATCTGTACACATTGGGATCAGTGATTAGAATTCCCGTTGTTAGATTAGTTATTACCGAATTCGGGTTAATAATTTCATGTGATGAAATGAGACAGTTTAATCACGAAGAGAAAGAGATTTTGGAAGTCGTTTGTATGTCAGTCATGGTTAGATTGGGGAATGATGTATAGCTATGCATGGAATTTCCTCATTACGTGACAAAGAGCTCTGGGGTTTTCGGGTAGTTGTGCTGATTCTGAGGCTTGTACATGTGAAAGTGAAATTGGTTCACATAACTGTGAGCATACTCGTTCGTATTACAAAGTGTTTGCTTACATTTCATGAGTTTGTTGTTGTCTTTTGCAGAGCTACCGGAGACGAGTTTCACAAGGTCTATTTCGAATCCGGAAGCTGTGATGAGAAGAAGAAGACAACAAAAATTAGAGAAGAAATTAGCTCAGTTCCGTTCGCGTGACGGGGGTCCAGATACGGGGGGGACATTGAAAATCTACGGGCAGTCATTATGTGAAGATGTGCCTTACAAGACTCTCCTTCTCTCAGTGAACGATACAGCTGTTTACGTCGTCAAAGAAATGCTCGTGAAGTATGGAATCACAAATGCGGATCCTGCACATTACTGTTTGGTCCAGGTACTTTAAATTGTCTTTTATTTAACTCAATTGGTGTATTGCATGTTACATTGCTTTTTCTACCTCCACCTTTGCGAAGTGAAGCTCGAACGATGTCAGTTGATTTTATGAAAGAAAAGTTCAAAAATATATTCAATAATAATGTTACTATTGATCGAATCAAAGTATTTCTTGGAAGATCAGACTAGGTTCTCACGTAAGACCTTTAAGAACAATTTATTGCTGGAGGAAATGACGCGTGATCTGTTTAGTTGGATTTAGTTTCCTCTTTATCCTCGATTTTGCGATGGAAAATGCAGTATTTTTCTTTGATGAATCCTTATCGAATCAAACAATTTACAGAGAGGTTGACTTCTTTTTTATTTTTATATTGTTGGCAGATAGTAAGAAGGTTACTCATTCGTATAAGTGGATAGTATCAAAGGGGCAAGTACAACGTCTTAGGCGATCCTTTAAAGAGTCGCTAGCCTCTACTCGCTCGCCACTCTTGAATTCGCAAAAATAGACTACGAACAGAACAGAAAACTGAAGTACCTTCAAATTATTCTGACTGAACCATAATAAAATAGTAATGACTTCTCCTGCGAAATGCCTTCTCTCAAATATTTCGTAACCGAAGACAAAGCGAAATTTCCGCTTTCATATGAGATCTGTGCATTATAAACGTTATCAATGCAGAAACAAAACTCATCAAAGTTTTACTCGCAGATTAATTACTAATATAGTGGAAATGTAATGGAGCAAACTCATAAGAAGAGGTTAAAGTTAATTACAATATATATTTATGCGCAGGTTTGTGAAGACGTGGAAAGCATTCTAGATGACGACGAGTCCCCACTTTCTATCCTCATGAACCAGCCAAACGACCGAGGTGAGTTTAGTTTGTATCTGAGACTCGCCGGAGTTGTTCAACTTTCTCTTTGTGTTTGAGCGTTTCACCCATGGGTCCTTATAGTGTTCCATGTCATGGTGTTGTGGGTCATATTCCGAAACTTGAGTGTTTAAGTAGGCATTTCAAACTACGAATCAAAAGTAGACAACTTGGTCGTGTCTTGTGCATAATTAATTCTAGTTCTAGAAGAATTGAAGAACTATGAAGGAAAAGGAGCGAAAGGGCGAACGAAACTTTCTCTGTCTGTGTAACTTGAATATTTAACGATTCTTTAGTGAATTAGGGGCTTTCGATTTTCATATATGCAATAGAGGTACCAGGACAGTTCAGGAGGATTATCATAGTCGTGAAGTTTAGATGATATGATATTATTACCAGTTGGTTCTGCTAGTTAAAACGGAAAAGGACAATGTGGAACAATTGCAATTCTATTGCGAAGACAATCAACCTCATCGATTATTTGAATTTAGTGAAGTGTGTGCTTTGAGTACACTCAACGAGTAAATATGATGGGTCTCTGGTCTTTCTCCACACGAAGAAGAAATTGTCATGTGGAAGTGGTCCTGGGTATGGAATAAAAAATTTAAAAGCCTAAGTTCGTCCTTAAAAGGTTGATGTTTCATAGCTGCCCTTAGGTATTCTGTGGTTTCAGTGTGTTCAGTTAATCCCGTTGAAGGAGTTTCGAAGAAACAAGTAGTGTACTGAATACTGAGAATTATAAATGTCAATGCAAGATTAGAGAAGAGAAAAGTAGACCTCCCATTTTTGGGTTGAATCCTACGCACTTTCAGACTAAGGGAAAGTGAGACTGCATAATCTGCACAATCTGTCATGCATCTGTCGGTCTCTGTACTAAGAAACTGCTTTTTGTTTTTATGATATAATCAATCCCAATAACCTTATTTGGTCGCCTGCATCCGAGGAGTTACGTTATAGCTTTCTCCATTTTATTAACTTTTACCCGAGATCAGAGTCACTATTCACATTACTAGTAGGTTGTAGAAGGCAGGAGCAGAGCTGAAAAGCATTAAGGTGAATAAGGACTCAACTCTCAAGCAATGAAAAAAATGTCTTTCTAAATCGCTTTTTTCAGAACTGCGAGAGAATAAACGAATCTGGGGAGTAGTTCAGTGGCACTTCAATGGAATAATTTAAACATGAAGTTTTCTAAGAAATACTCAACTCAGATAGAAACGTCTTTTGGTAAATATTAGGAATAGAGCGAAAGTTACACCTTAGTATCTTTGCTAATTGTACGGGACTATACAAGCTCATTTGGCTTACAAGCAAGATAATTCTGAAAGCCGAGTATTTACTACGAGAGATAAAGCTGTATTATGCTGATTTATGGATTGGATCATTGGATGTAGTGTAAAATGCATTGGAGTAAAAAACAACGGAGAAAGTAACATAAAAACAATTAATTTTTATCGAAAATAGGTTCCATCATGTTTCACGTAAGAAGACGACCACCAGATTATCACCCCCGGAAGAGAAAGAAGAAGCCGGGAAGAAGAGCAGATGAAGAGGGCTTAAGTGGATACAGAGGGAGTTACGATGGGCAATTGGAACCGTTGTTGATTGAACTTCTGCCAGGTGAGCCGTTAAACCTACTAGTCTTTACATTTCTATTAGTTCGATTGGTCTTAAAGAGGAGAGAACGATTAAATGAATTTATCAGTTCGTTGAAATAGCTAACAACAGTAACAACTTTTGAACATGATAAAACCAATTCTTCGAAAATGCTAGACCCTACAACCTGTTGAAAATGTTTCTTCATCAAGAATGTTTGTATGTGTGAAGCTAATCCAGCTTTACGAGTAAATTATCGAAACTGCTTGCTCTTTCTAATTTATTACGATATTACAGCTGAAGCTAAGGGAGAAGTTGAGTAGAGTTTGCAACTCAAAAAACACTTGTGAGAAATAATAGTAATCTAAACCTGAAGTGTTTTGAAAAGGATAAGAGTTTGGAAGAATAAGAGTCTTTCAATTTATTTGTTACTTATGCCTTCAAAGAAAGAAAATGCAATGCAAAGACTGCCTTTATCTGCCTGTTTGAAGCAGTTGTGTTTGTATATACACCTAAAGGACGCACTAGAGAAGGTACTGATTGACGTGAGGTATATTACCAACCAGAGACTGGTCGCGTCACGATGTCGCAGCTTTCCCTGCTTGCATCGTCAGTCGTTGATATTGATACTATTTATTTATCGATGTTTGTGAAGAAAGTTTGTTGCGGGATAGTTATGTAGTAGGGATAGTCTTGTGATTTTTTACATTCAGTCGTCACATTTTCATTAATCAATAGTTGCACTTCGCCCCACAGAAATGAAAGTGAATTCTAAAACACACGGAGAAAGAAGCATCTTTTTAACAGGCTGTAGCAGTACTTTTTCTCCTGGTCAGGTTCATATGTCAGTCATGAATTTACTCCTTAATTGAAAAAAAAGTAAATACGGCTGAGAATGAACTTCACAATCCTGGTTTTGTCCGAAAGCGAACACTAAACTCTACGCTGGTTGGTGAGCTGGAAGCTTTTATCGTGTCTTGGGTCTTGCGCCTATAAACAGTTAGCGTTTAAAAAGGAAGATAGGCTGTGAAATTAAACGCTGAAGTCGCTTGATGGTGGTTTAACTTTAAACCCAAAATTACCTTTTAGTCTTCGATCAGATTTCTGATTAGATTGTGTTTATGAAGTTAACTAGTATTATTACTGTGTTGGCATTTGGCAATAATTATATTAAATTAAATGACAGTAGTTAGTAGAATTAAATTGATGGTATCAGACAGCGAAGCCTTATAATTGACACTTATACATAGTAAGATATTATTATGGAAAGCATGTAGTGATGCTAGTTCTTTGTAATGTTGAAACTTCTCGCTTTTCTTAGATTATACTATAGACTGACAGTGAAACCAGCGGCTTTTGTTAATCAAAAGTCCGTAAAATTGAGTCGTCAGTAAGTTAAGCAAACAACACTATCCCAATTCCAAGTATCTGACAAAAGAACGAGCCATGTGTCACAGGAATTGACGCGGAGAAAAAGTAGAAAGTAGCAAGTAGCTACAGATTCTCAAGAAACTTCAATGCCATTAGCCATTACAAAGCAAAGGGCCGTGTTTCACAGTGAAAGATAGGTCGAGAAACAGAGTGTTTTGTGATTGAAATGTTGTCTCCTGAAAGAAAATTGTTATCGTTAGAGGCGTTAGCAGAGAATTAATCAACAGAATTAAGTTATCATAAGGCGAAAATTACGCTGGAACTACAAGTCAGGTATTTAGCCAGACGCTGTCTGTTGATAGTGTCTGACTTGCGATAAATTACTGTCGAATTTTACTTAATATTGTATTATTATGTTGGGTTTAATTAAAAAGTATGAAAGTTTCCCATGCTTCCACGCGGTGGATTTCTTTGAATTTTAAGACCCTTTCCTTTTGAAGGTCGATGTAAATTAATCACGCATCTCGAGTGAACTGAAGCTTAATTGAATTCTTTGGTAGCATTAAATACTTGTGTGCAGGAATGGAAGCCGCACAAGGTTCCTCTCGGATTTTAATTAACAGTTGATAGTGGTACTAATGAAAAAAGGTCTAGGTTGAATTCATAAAAATTAACTGGAAAATCCTCCTTGACTTTTGTGAGTATATGACATTAGTTGAAGGTTTGAAGGATAAGATGTAACCGAAATGACGCAGCGTTATTCAGTTATCTTGAATCTTCGAGTTACAATTTAAGTCACAAAAGCTTTTGGCACGTTATTGATCACTTCGTTTTGTAATTCGTTGCAGATGGAAGTGAAACAGGTCGCAGAATTGCCCTGGAATCGGATGTAACAGAAGTTGGCAGTGAATGGGGTGGACTTCAATTAGCTGGTCTTCGTCCACGTCACTGTGTAATTGCATATACGGAGGGTATTGTGACTTTGACTCCATCTTCAAGAGATTCAGATGTTCACGTCAATGGTCAACGAATCTATGAGACTACAATGCTTCAGCATGGAGCAATAATTAGATTTGGTCGGACACACTACTTCCGCTTCTCCCAAAGAACTGGTCCAAATGGACAATCCTTTCACGAACGGTAAGAGTTGTTGAATCTATTTTTTTGAGTATGGACTAGTGACAATAAACGATATAATTAACACTAAACAAGTGGAAATAATTGTCCTGCATACCGTTTTCTAGTCGCTTTCTATTTTGTCGTTATTAAAATAGAAGTATTGAATATTTGAATGTTAACCGATTAATGCTTCCGAGAAGTATTGAAGCTTGATGTAATTTTTTGTATATGATTCACAGATTTTTATTATTGTGTATGAATTTTAGCATGCATTTTTGAAGATATTTATTTTTTGTGTTACTATCCCTGTACGTTTCTATTTTGCTTTTATTTTAGAGAAGTGATCGAATCACCAACAATGACAGGTGGTGGAATGACAAGTGTAACAGGAGGTAGTATTGCTCAGTCCCCTCCCATGTCACCTTCACAAGACGAAGTGCCAAGGTGAATACAAAAAGCTTTTAGTGGGTTGAATAATTTGTGTAATTTGGTAGTTCATGAGTTACTTTTGCTGTCACTGATTTTGGTTCGAAAGGCTTGATTATGTAGTTTATTTGCTTAAAAATTAGTAAGCTGACTTAATATAATTGTATTCGAATTTCGTTAGAATATATTCATTATTTTTGAAAATTTAGTGTAACTAACCGTATTCAGTATGTAAATACTATAAGTTAAGCTCTAATCAACTGTTAAACTATACATTACTACTATAACAAAGAATACCGTTCTGAAGTATTTATATTTAATTGAAAAGGTTTAAATTGGTATCTGAATTATGAATTTTCAGAGCTATCCGACCTGACTCGATATTGCCTGCTACTCTTGAGCTTCCTGAGGCTGGTGAAGAAGCCTTCCTGTCTCTTGTCGTTGTGAATGTATCACCAGTTAGTTTGCAGTTCAAACTTTCTCCAACATACGCAATATACCTAGCGGCCCGTTACAGAGCCACAACACACTTCAAACCCGATGCAACTCCACATGAAAGAGCACATTTCCTGTCAACTTTTCTGGTTCGAGTGGCACATTTAATGATGCAAACGGTTCAAGAGCGAAACTCAGATGCAAACACACTGGCCTTTTGGATGGCTAACTCTTCTGAGTTACTACACTTCCTCAAATCCGACAGACAGATTGGAGCCTTCTCGCTAGATGCTCAAGATGTTTTGGCTGAAGTAGTTCAATTATCATTCAGGCACTTGGTGACCTGTATTCAAGGAGAGCTGTCAAATTTAGTCGGTCATTTCTATCTGGAAAGGGATGATGATGATGACAATGCAACTGCTCCTGTAAGCGAAATAGTTTCTATTACATTGCTGTGCCCATTTCTACCGGAATCTGTCAAGTCAACTAGAAGCAGATCCATGTTTGACAGAATGTCGCATTGATCAAACTGATAGGCAAATCTATTCGTTCCTATAAAGATACGTTAAAGGAAACAATAGAATATTATTTTTAGAATCGAGGAATCAACATGACATAGATAGTTATATTGATCTAGTTTTTTCAGCTAGTAGAGTCTTATTTATCTTTCTTTTTAAAAGCTCCGAATATAGATGATAAAAGACAATATAATTCATTTTCAAATACCACAGGGTGTAGGAACATGTTTGTAAGTAAGATTTGGATAGCTCATATCTAAATTGGCACAAACTATTGTTCAACTAATCTATTTTGCAGTTTTTTCGCATTATAAATTTTTTGTTGCAAGTGCTTAATATAAGCGTGGATGTAACTGAAAATAAGAAACTGCATTATGACTACAGATGCTTGGAGTACTTGGATCCACAATGACTCTGTTGAGACGTTCGAGAGTTAATGCAGCACTGACGATACAACTGTTTTCTCAAGTTTTCCATTTCATAAACATGGCTGTTTTTAATAAGGTGAGTTGTTGGTGTGAACTATGTTTTATAGCCCTGTAGCTATAAAATACAGTTTGCAGATTAATCGGTATAAGAATTTTACAATTCCTGTTTACTATATATTGTATTCCCATATTATTGAATCGCATTATTGTTTTCCCGAGTTTGTCCCAGGCTCAAATTATATTTATCTTGCAGCTCATCTTTGATTCACACGATTGCTCAGAAATAGGTCTATGTTGTTTTCACCTCATCGCGAAATGAATATAGCAATCAATATTGTGTTCATTCTATTTTGGAGGGCTACAGGCTATAGTGTCTAAGCCAAGTATTTTTTAAATCAGGAGACAAAGCTGACAAAATGCAGAAGAGTTATGTCATGATATGAGTAAGGAAAGCTAAACAGACTGAAAAGTTTCGAAGATGAAAACTCACTGGGGACTTTTGTGTTCGTGTCTGGGCCTAAAGCCACATTTTATTACTTAAGACGTTATCTAATACTTTTGTTTTTTATTCAAACAGTTGATTGGAATGGACGGACGGAATTATTGTAGTCGTCTGTGGGGAAATAGACTTCGTAGACGTCTTAACCGAATTGAAACATGGGCTGAAAAGCAAGGCTTGGAGCTAGCAGCTGATTGTCATCTTGTTCGTGTCATTCAAGCCACTCATCTTTTACAGGTTTGTTTGTCATGATTTTTGATCAGGATTAATTCGTATGGTGCAGTATGGAAAGCCGAAAATATTCTCTGATGATATTACTATATTTTTAATCATTTAGTATAGTCGTTTTGTTCTACTTCGTCCAATGCATTAGGTTCACAATCAAGACAGTTTTGTAGTTTTGGTACGACGTACATGACTACAAACATTATACCTCTGGAAAATTTTGCAAAATCGCTTTTTGGGGGAAAACTGTCTTGCAAAAATCGTTATGCGTAGTAAATAACAATTTAATGTCCAATATAAATTGCATTCAATTAAGAGGAAAATGAAAATAGATAGTCCTGGTGCTTTCAGCTACGCCCACTTAATATTGAGCAAGAAAGTTTGGGTGTTGTGATGACGGGTTTGGACTAAATTGAATTTTCTTCTTTAGGCCCCCAAGAACAATCCTGAAGAAGTAGCAACAGCAGCAAGTAGTTGCTTCAAATTAAATTCCCTGCAATTACGTTGCCTGCTGATGAAATACTCCTATGAATCGGATGAAATTCCAATATCGCCAGACGTTCTAGAAAATGTTGTACGGGTAAGTTACTCTAAATTAGTCTTACTTAATATAATAATATTGTGTAGACAAAGGGTGAAGTGGGTGGATTACGTTCAGAAGACATTCTCCTGCACTGTGCATATCAAAAGTGGTCATCCTTACAGTTGTATTATTGTATTTTTCCAAATAGTTTAAGGACATGAAGAAACTCTAATTGGACTCATTCTGTATCACATGCAATCAATAATCAATATTTTGTGCCGCTTGTGTTGTGAGAAGGGAATGCGTGTGTTTGTGTGATATAATGTAATACCATTGATTGGAGAAAGTGAGGAAGAAGTTCGCAGAAAGTTTATTTGCTGGACCTGCAAACTACTAGAGCCGATTTGATACTGAATATGTATTTCCTATAGCCGGAATGCGAATTATTAATAATTGGTCATGCCATGAAATTAATTGTAAGCATGATGCATTAAAAAGGAAAGGTAAAATATTTTCTGACGACCGCTTAGTTGAAAGATAGTTGACCGTATGTAGAAAATACCAAAAAGAGTTGAAAAGTTGGAATACATTATGTAGGCGAAATAGCAATTTACTGGAATATGCAGATGACAGATTTGACGTACCGTAATATGACATTTTGATTTGCCGAACCATGATTATCCTGCTTACGATACCAAATTATGTTAGAATTTGCGTATTCTGTTTCCCTGTGTAACAATGTGACATCGCTAGTATATACATTTTCTCCTCACTTTTTACGCAATACAGATTCATTAACTGAGGAAGTTGAGTAAGATTCACTATGTTTATGCATTTGTTGAGCTGACTATTAGTTTTAAAGTTGTATTCTATGCAACCTAAGTGTGAGCTTTCAATTTACTCGCTATATGGATTTGAGGAGGGTTAATGTAAACACGAGGTGTATAACACGAAGCAAAAATTTGTAAGATTATGTATCGTTTAGGAGTTTTTTATGCATCAAATTGACTACCTAGGATTAGCTTTGCAAGTACACAGATGCATTAAAAACTACCCATGTATGTATTCTGTGTGATGAAGATGGCCCAAACTTAAACTGAGTCAGATGATGGTGGTTTATGCTTCTTTGGTGCTCGTGTGGTATTATAATATGAAGTTTGAGTGTCTAGTACTGTAGTGTGTTCATGGTATATATGGACTTCACGACTTCAGTTTAGCACACAGAATGTTAGTTAGTCATCCATCGTATTTCTGTGATGAATATTCTCCGGCACTCTCTGACATGAGTCTTCTGTTTCTGACTAATGGTTTTAAGTAAAGTTTGAACAGAATTCTTCCTTATCAGTTTAGTTAAAGGTTTATTTACTTATTTAAAACTGAATGTGAAGTTGCATAGCAGAGAGTTTGTTATTTCGTGGTTTGGTTACGTGAACATACAAAAATAAATTTTAGGTGAAAGGATTTTATGTATACTGTCTTCCTGCATTCTATTCAACACTGACTGTGTTTTGTTTCTTTTTCATTGCATCTTTAGGTGGCGGAGAGTACGGTGGATGATGTGATTCGAGCAGACGGTCGACACATTCGAGTTGAAGAGGAACCCCTCCTGGGATTAGCCTTTTTACTTCCTGAGGATGGTTATTCTTGTGACATTGTGAGAGGAATTCCAACAGGAATTGTAGAATTTCTGTCCCCTTTGTCGCCTGTGTGTCGACTCACTCCAAATCCAGCTGCTGCAGGATACTGGACGATATTTTTTCAAGACCCTATGAGGTCTCCAAGTGCCATGAGTGGGAGGTCCTTTGCCGCTGCTTTCAACAACATCAGTAGCAGTGGGCATGTAGGGCCCGGGACTCCAGGAAGTGTAATGAGTGATAGACACAGTTTGATGAGTCAGAATAATAACCTCATGTCAGCATCGTCAATGGGAGGACCTAATCAAGGGATGATGGGTGGAGGTTTTAGTACGAGCCATTTAATTCCCCAGTCTAATCCACATGCCGGTGGTGCAAGACAATATGAGCCTGAAATTCAGACGATAAAACTGCAGAAAATCTCAGGTGGACTAGGACTGAGCATTGTCGCAGCTAAGGTAAGCCTCTCAGTGCAAGCTCGTTTTACGTCTAAACAGTTTTACGAGTTCACATGTACCTCTTGCTTCTTTTATTTCGAAGTTAATGCTTTTAGGGAAAATAGTTAAAGTTTGTAAGGCCGTGTGGCTTTATTGAGTTCGTTGAATCTCGCTAAACCTAAAGTCTACATCTCCGCCGTTTATTTTGGATTGGATTTTATGAGAAGAGGGATCAGTGTATTTACTTGCAACTTCTCAAGACGGTGCGACATCGGTACTTTTCGCTGATCTTGCACTTGTTGTACTTTTAGTTTGTTGCAATTCAGACGGTGATTCAGTAATTCAGTATTATTTATGTATTTGAATGAAAGCCTTTGTTATTCTAATAATACGAGCATACGAAGTACGAGCATATTTTTCTTCTCTTGCTTGGGCCAGTCAGAAATAAGTTGTGCTGCTACGAAATCGCTGATACTTAAAATGTTCGGCAGGTTTAATATGATATCGTAGACAAAAGGTTGTAAAAGAAATCGTAAAAATGAGATCATCATAGACATTCATTTCGCATCATATAGGGAACATGTAATGTATCCATTGAAATGTTGATTGCGAAATTAGAGTGAATGTAGTCGGGTTGATTAGCAATTATCCACTTGAATAGTTTGGAATCAAATTATCGGATGAAACTATCTCATAACAGAAAATTAAGGAGACAGCGTATTGTTTAGAATTCAATTCATATTTTCCTCCTACAGTTGTTTTTATTTGTATCAAGTCTTTGTCGTTCGCAACTATGATCCCATCATTGCAGGCGTTTTTGACTGGATATTAAGGTACTATAATGCATTCTGTTGGCATAATAGTATGGGGAATTGAAGTGAGTGTCTGGAACAGGGTAAAACTGCATTACAATCAGAGCTTAACACAGACAGACTAATGATGACACTGGCACTCGGAGTTTTATTTTGGGTAGGTAGGGTTCATTGTAATTCATGTGAAAAATTAGAAGGCCTTAGGGGTTTGATAGAGGTCTTAATAGTCAAGCGTGCGAACAAATTCCGGATTGAGAGGAAGACGGAAATTAATGTATCATGAGTTTAGCTTTCGTTAAGACGCTTTTATGGCGAAGAATGAATCTCTCTCATGTTATGTAGTTTAAAGGTGTTTCGTTGTTGGATGTACATGTTGGACAGGAAGTTAAAGGTGGAGGACTCTTCTTTTCTCCTGCTTTAAAGTTTAAGGTTTTAATACATTGTCTTCTTTCTACTGGTGCACCCCTAGTACTTCACTCTGTTGCCTGTTGTTATCCTATTTGATTTCCATCCAATCGTTGCTCATGCATTCTTTTCCAACCCTTTATCTCTGAAGGAAGATAGTTTAAAGGGTGAACATAATGTTGAGTTGGTGATTACTGTTTTATACATCTCTTCAACTACCTGTGCAGTTACACCCAAATTATATTTACTGCTTATCAGTGAGGAAATATGGAACGTATGCATAAGAAGATAAAAGTGCTAACTCCCTTTTTACACATACTAAATATTAACTATATGTATTATCTAATCTCCTATTAGCACAAAGTTTGTGTCACCACCTTTCTATAACATAAAGTGTGAGAACAAGTGACAGTATTTGTATTATCTGTGGGTTCGTACTGTGCTAATTTCCTAACTATCGATTTGCACTCGAGGAGGGCTTCGTTTGCAACAGAATGAATGCCTTGTGCTCAACAAAAGTTTCGAAGAAATTGAAAGCCCGACTAACATTGCTACCTAATAGCAGTCGCAACAGCCAATCTCCCGCAAGTTCTGCGGATAACAATAACTCCTCGATTAAGGAAAATAATCATACGGATATAGAAATGATTGGTCTAGCCACTGTACGAAATATTAAGGCTACCAGTAGTCGAACTGCTAACCTAAATGGTCATCAAACTAATGGAAAACATGTCCAAATGGAGAGTCAAAGCCAAAGCAATCATAGTAGTCATCATGTGCATTATGTGCAACCTCCAATAGTTTTGCAAAGAAGGAAAGGTGGAAATCATGAAGGAGGAGTAAGAAGCGATGTAGACATAATTCGGAAGAGTGACAGAGTTCCACTAAATGGATTAAAGGACAGGGTGGTAATGGGTAAAGAGGATAAAGAGACTTCTAGGAGTACAGATGATTTGCTGTGTGAGAAGAGACGCCCAATTATTGTGACGAAGAAAAAGTGTCGACCTCAGAGTTATGCTGAACCCAAAAAATATCGGCCTTTAAGTTACGCTGAGCCTTTAGTGAATGGGATGATGCACAATGTCAGCGTTTCTATTCACAATGGAAGTCTGAGCACAACCAGTAGTACTGTTGCTCGAAGTTCATTTAATAGCAACATTAGCAGCAGCACAAGTAATACCATTAATTTCACTAAAGGACGATATGAAAGCTGTGTAAATGCGAGTTCCAGTTTTAATGGGCACCGAATTGCTGAATTGGAGGCCCGTTTAACACAATTGAGAATTCAGCAAATGCATCGGAGGAAAAGTGTGGATTTCGCAATATCTTGCGTGGAACCAGATCCTACCTATTTTTATGTTGGACAGGTTTGGAACATTTGGTGATACTTGATATTATTTACAAACATCATTTGAAACGGTTGTGTACATCTCTTGTATCAGAGTATTAAGTTTTCGATTATGTTTAAATATTGGTTTTATCGCGTAATATGACCGTGTATTTCTGTATAATATACAGTAATACACGAGATATTCATCTGTCTGTA